>JBBPBP010000004.1:61498122-61511721 GCA_037974735.1 Cicer chorassanicum
GCAATTTAGTCTATTTGTTGACTTCGTTAATATAAATAACAACTGAATTAGAGATTTAGAGTTAAAATACGAACTAAAATAAAATTATAACTAATTAATTTGGAGTTCAGAGATGATAATTTTATGTCGTTTGGAATCTAAATTATTAACAACTTTTAATTTAAAAATGACTTATGACATCATAAATTTAAATTAGACTAGTAAAAAAAAATCTTAAATTTAAATGATTAAATTATTCGATGTCATATTTGACAAATGGTCTCAATCAAAAAATTTAACTCATATTTTATATTTTAAATAAATAAAAAATCAATAATTTTTATTTTTCATGGACCAAACAGATCTCCATGAATTTTTCTAGAGGAGCAATTTAGATATTTACGCTATATATTTTATTGACAGGTAGATAGTTGTGATTTGTTACTTGTAATTTATAATAAAAATCAAATGACTTATTTTAATTGATAACTCATCATTTCCTTTCTCTCTCTTTTCGATTCAAACCCTCCCACATTTGCGTAGGGAATGACAATAATAAATATTTACGAGCACGAAAAATAGTTTTTTGCTATCTTACTTTGTTGGATGAAAATAGTATGTTTACTTTTTTTATATTTAAATAAATATTCAACAGATTTTAAGTATTTATAGATATTATTAGCATATATCCATCGGATATGTGTTTTTAAAATAAATAAAAATTATTTATATTTATAATATATTATTTTTTTAACTATGTAAAATTTTTACCCCAATTTTTTTTGGAGGCACCCTATTTTTTTCAACATAAAAAGTATTAACACAAAATACTAATACTCTAGCACATGAACAAAATGTATCACAAAATTCCATCTAAAAGTATATAAATACATTAATGCATAGACAAAATACATTACTAAAATAATTATTTTATTCATTTACTCACATGAACTGATAATTGCACTTACGTGTACCATTACATCTACACAATATTCATTAACTAACAAATGATTAAAATATCTATTTATTTTATATGTGGATATCTGATAAGTTATCTACCTTATAAACCTACCGTGGAGTTTATATGTGGATATATGTATGTACATTCTTTTCCATTCTTACTTTTGTGTTTTCAATAACCAACCTCTCTCATAATTGTCGCCATCTTCTCTTAAGCTCCATATAAGATTTTGTGTTTAGTTTAAAGGAGGAAGGGAGATTATATAGAGCATCTTTCTTCCTCTTTAAATCTCTCAAAATAGAAGGAGAACAAAATCAACTAAATGAGAGATTTTGCTTTTCTCTCTTTCTAAAATTTGAATCAAACACAAAAATTAGGCATGACAACGGGGCGGGGCGGGGACAAATTTTGCCTCCTCCACCCCCGCACCAGGCTAATTGGGGAAAATCCGCACCCGCATCCGTTTCATAGCGGGTGTAAAATTTAGGCACTCATCCCCGCCCGCAACGGGTCTCGGGTTTCCCCGCTCACACCCGCACCCACTCATATATATATATATATATATATAATTATAAATTAAAAAATCATATATATTATAATTAATATAATAAAATAATTATTATCAGACAATAATTAAATTAAAAAAAAATTCTATAGAGATAATATTATATTTTTTAATATTTAAAAAATATTAAGTATATTCAATATATATATGTATATAAAATTTAAAATTTGCAATAATATTACTTGCGGGGCGGGTTCGGGTTCGGGGTGGATATCACCACCCCCAAACCCGTCCCCGCCCCCGAATTTTAATTTCGAGGAAAATCCACACCCGCACCCAATTAGAGCGGGTTTTCCCCGCCCAAATCAAGCAGGTTCGGGTGGGTACCCGCAGGTGCGGATTTTATTGTCATCCCTAACAAAAACCTAAATATATTATATATCATCCCCTCCAAACCCCTCTAACCAAACACACCTTAAAGTTTTCAAAATACCAATCAAACAACCCATATGAAAAGGGACTCTGATTCTAAAAATGGTGGCACTTAAAGTGACATGTCCAAAAGGATGAACTTGAGATGTTTACTTCATGAAAAGATTAGACTTGTTTGTTATTTTTTAATTTCGAAAAAACTTTGAAAAAACAATTTATGCCACCGAAAATATTACTAGGTTGAGTCGCGGACTAGGTCGCTCTCTTTAAGACGTTTCGAGACACTGCCCAAATTGTGCAAGGCAGACTATCAACCACGAAGTCCCTAGGATAAAACAGTCCAAATGACTGTATCGTAGTTTTACTGCACCGTAAAAAAATCGTTCTAGAATTACACCCTCAATATGGCATTCGAATGACTGCCACTCGTAATATAGCACTAAGACCACTCAAAGAAAGAGAAGAAAAAGTAAGAAAGGGGAAGAAGAGAGAAAAGCCTCAGATACGGAGAGCTTTTGGTATGATTTTTCAACTGAGGAGAACCATCTATTTATAGAGGAAATCCGCAACTAGATCAGAGAAAAAGGCGTGATCCATTAGGTCTGATACACCAAACGTGCGCTCCAAGTGATCGCGGAAACTTGCGCTCCAATTCGTAATTAATGACTCTGAGTTCAGATATTTAATGTAGACTCGATGAAGGGCAATTACGTAATGAACATAACAATAAGAGATAAAAACGTAAGCATTCTTTTTAAAATTAATTAAATAAATAATTTATTAATTTTTTTTATACTAAAAATAATACACCACTTAGCCAAGCCCAAGGTCTTGGGCCTAAGCCCAAGCCCGGCCGAGCCGGCCGAACAGACAGCGGCAACTGCACCGCGCGCGTGCGTGTGCTGGTCAATTTTGCACGCGTTCTTCCTCCTTTACAAAATTGGGGTACCCCTTGGGGCACACCCCAAGGTCCATACCTCCACCTTATATACACTATTAGTGTGTGATATCTCTCCTATGTGAGACTTCTTTATTTTTTCAATTCATAACAACACTAGCTCTCTCATTAATGTCATAATTATTTCCAACAATCTTCCATTAATATCATCATCATTTCCATCAATCCCCCACTTGAATTTAAAAAATAAGGTTTCTAAATATAGCGTCAAACGCTTCTATAAGATTGTGCATAAACAAAGGTGTCTCTTGACTTGAACCTTTGCATAGCAAGTAAGATTCATATTCAACAAGAGTGACTCATAGTCTTGAACTCTATCTCTGACATCAAACCCACACATAACCTTTTCATTGGGTGTATTCTCAAAGGCTCTTGCATTTAAGGCCATGCACGTGTATCCCTGTATAGTGAACATTCTATGAATTTTGCCTCTAAATTCCATAGGAAGCGACCCCCACTTCCACATAGGTGAGTCTATCAGGAGTACTTCTATAGCTAGGTACTCCACTCCACATAGAGTGTAGATCTCATTAAGAGTTTCTATTATCTCATCCTTTTATCGCTTCAGGATTCATGCTTCTCTCGCTTCTCTCAAATATAATATAGCATGTTCATCTCATATCACTATGACTTGTTATTACCCTTTGAACCTAATTCTAGGGATCTGCAGTCTTTTAGGTCGGGTTACCATCTTAAGCGGCTCATTGATCTATAGGCATTAGTCCCATCTTTTTGGATGTATTTATGACTTTCTCTCTAGCTAATCCTTTCGTCAAAGGATTTGCTAAATTTTCATCAGTGCGTACATGATCCACTATAACAGCTCCCTTAGAAAGTAATTCTCTAACTGTGTTGTGCTTACGACGTATTTGTCGTCTCTTACCGTTGTAATGACGGTTCTCAATCTTTGCAATAGCTACGGTACTATCGCAGTGGATCAACACAATTGGCAAAGGTTTTTCCCCATAAAGGAATCTCAACTAGCAAGCATCTCAACCAGCTTGCTTCTTCACTAGCAGTAGCTAATGCTATCATTTCAGACTCCATAGTAGACTGAGTCAGTATCTTCTGTTTCTTCGATTTCCAAGATACAACACCACCGACTATACTGAAAATATAGCCACTGGTTGTTTTGGAGTCATCTGATAAGGTGTTCCAATCAGCATCACTGTATTCTTCAAGGACCGTGGGAAATCATTGATAATGTAATCCGAGACTCATGGTCCTTTTAAGATATCTCATGACTCTTTCGATAGCGTGCCAACGCTCTATACTAAGTCTACTAGTAAACCTGCACAACAATCCCATGACATAGGCAATGTCGAGTCTAGTACAATCAGTGGCATACCTAAGACTGCCAATGATGCTCGCATATTCAGTTTGTCTCACACCTTCACCAGTGTTCTTGAAAAGTTTTACACTTGGATCATATGGTGTGGAAGCAGGTTTACAGTCAAAGTAATTATATTTCTTTAGGATCTTTTCTACATTGTGACATTGATCCAAAGAAATTCCCTTTTCTGACCTAGTAATCTTGATTCCAATGATTACACTCGCTTCTCTGAGGTCTTTCATATCAAAGTGGTTACTCAACAATGATTTCACTTTATTTACAGCATGAATGTTTGAACTAAATATGAGTAAGTCGTCTACATAGAGACATATGATAGTGCAAATTTCATTTTCAAATTTATAATAAATACATTTGTCACTTTCATTCACTTTAAACTCATTCAACAAAATCAAATTATCAATTTTTTCATGCCATTTCTTAGGAGCTTGTTTAAGACCATACAAAGATTTATCTAACTTACAGACATGGTCTTCTTTCCATGTATTACAAAACCTTCAGGTTGTTCCATATAGATTTCTTCTTCCAGGTCACCATTTAAAAAAGTTGTTTTAACATCCATCTGGTGTATCACCAAGTTATAAATAGCCGCAAGTGATATGAGCACCCTAATGGATGTTATTCTAGTGATTGGTGAAAAAGTGTCGAAGAAATCTATATTTTCTCTTTTTCCAAAACCTTTGGCTACAAGGTGTGCCCTGTACTTATCAACAGATCAATCATATTTTAGTTTCTTTTTCAAAATCCATTTACAACCTATTGGTTTGCAACCAGGAGACAAGTCTACTAAATGTCAGGTCTTGTTAGACTCTAAAGAATCCATTTCATCGTTTATAGCTTCTTGCCATAAATCTGCATCCAATGATGACAGAGCTTCCTTGAGATTTGCAGGATCCTCTTCTAAATTATAGGCCATATATTCAGGTCCATAATTTTTAGCAACTCTTTCGAGTTTCTATTTCGTCTTGTTTGTTGCTTTCAGTACTTCTTGTCACATGAACTTGACTAGGTTCGCTGCCTCCACTATTTCTCAATTTGAAAGGGAATTTATTTTCATAGAAGTCAACATCATTTGACTCTATGATCACTTTCGCATTTAGGTCATAAAACCTATACGCTTTACTATTTACTGCATACCTAATGAATACACATTCATAGGCTCTACTAACGCGTTTAATTCGCTTGGGATCGGGGATTCTGACATAAGTCAGACAACCCAAGTTCGAAGATAAGACAAGTTGGGTTGTCTTTTCTTCCTTATCCCATAAGGAGATGTTTTGTTTTTAGATTTAGGAACTCTATTCAAAACATAGCAAACAGTCAAAATAATTTCCCCCCACCAGTGAGATGTAGCACCAGAGTTAAGCATAATAACAACAACTAGTTCAGTAAGAGTTCTATTCTTTCTTTCAGCTTTACCATTCATTTCAGGTGAATATGGTGCAGTAGTTTCATGTATAATACCTTGGGTTTTATAAAACTCATTAAAGAAGCTAGAATCATACTCTGTTCTTTTATCACTACGAAATCTCTTAATCTTTTTACTAAATTGATTTTTAATTTCAGTTACAAAGATCTTAAACATGTCAAGCGTTTCACTTTATTTTTCATAAGATATACAAAAGTATAGTAAGAACAATCGTCAATAAAAGTGATGAAATAACGTTTTCCATTTCTAGTTAACGTCCCATCAAGTTCACATATATCAAAGTGTATTAAGTCTAAAGGTTCAGATTCTCTAACTACTGATTTATGTGAACTCTTAGTTATTTTAGCTTGACTGCAAAAATCACATTTTTCAAAATCCTTTAACGATAACTTTGGAATTAAGCCTAAGTTACTTAAGTTTGAAATCACATATTTATTCATATGACAGAGTCTAGCATGCCAAATATTAAAATCACACAACATGTAAGTAAAAGGAAACATTTTATTGATTTCAACATTCAATTCAAACATGTCATCAGTGGCGTACCCTTTCCCAACAAAAATACCATTTTTAGAAATGGTGTACAAATCTGCCCTTATAGACTGAGTAAACCCTGCCTTATTGAGAAGAAATCCAGAAACCATATTCTTCCTTATTTCTAGAGTGTGCATGACATCCTTCAGAATTAAGGTATTTCCAGAGGTGAATTTTAGTTCCACATCTCCAATACCAGCAACATTAGTGGTGTTGAAATCTCCCAACAACACTTTCTTATCTTCAACAGCAGTGTATGTTTTAAACATAGCACAATCATAACAGACATGACATGAGGCGCCAGTGTCTATCCACCATCCATCTGATCCACCAACAAGGTTGATCTCAGTTATCATAGCAACGAATTGCTTTTCTATCAAGTTAGCCTGATTAGCAGGGCCTAACTTGTTCCTACACTTGCGTGCCATATGACTCTCTTTCCCACAATGAAAACAGAAAAAAAGGGAGAAGGCAATTTCTAGGAGGTGGTTGTTGCCTTGTAATTGGGACCTTTGGAGGGTTCCTATTCTTGTTGTTGTTCTATGAAGTGCGATTCTGATTCTTTAGTTGTTTGCCATTTGGCTTCAGAACTGCTCCGATGAATTTGTTTTTCTTGTTATTTACCACAAGAAGAACTTCATCTTTCTGGTCTTGCTTGCGAGATTCTTCCTCAATTCTAAGACGAGTTATAAGATTTTATAGAGAAAATTCTTTTGTTTTATGCTTGAGAGAATTTTTTAAATCTTTCCAAGTAGGGGGCAGTTTGTCAATAATAACAACAATTTGAAACTGTTCATCGAGGGACATACCTTCAAAGATGATTTCGTGAGCAATTTTCTAGATTTCATGAGACTGAGCTTCCACTGATCTGTCATCTGATACTTGAGGTAGCGGCTAATAGCATACTTTTTGGCTCCAGCTTCCTTAATATCATATTTCTTCTTTAGAGCATCCCAAACCTGTTTAGCAGTATTGCTGTCAGAACTGTAGTAATCATATAAATCTTCAGCAAGTCCATTCAGAATATAATTCTTACATAAGTAATCAATATGTTCCCATTGGGTTAATTCAGCAGCTATCTTATTCTTTTCTGTTTGCTCAGTTGTTTCTAGAACAACAGGAATGTCATCCTTTAGAACATTGGCAACCTTTTTCGTGGTTAGAAAAAATAACATCTTTTGTTGCCATCATTTGAAGTGGCATTCCTCAAACCGAAACGGTTTGTTGTAGTCAGAAGCAGAAGAACATGTTCCAGTAATTTCGTCGGTAGACATGACAGTTTGAAAACGTCTTAAAATTGTTATTTTTGAATTTCGAAAAAACTTTGAAAAAACGATTTATGCCACCGAAAATATTATTGGGTTGAGTCGTGGACTAGGTCGCTCTCTTTAAGACGTTTCGAGGCACTGCCCAAATTGTGCAAGGCAGACTATCAACCACGAAGTCCCCTGGATAAAACAGCTCAGATCACTGTATCGAAGTTCTACTACACCCTAGAAAACAGTTCTAGAATTACACCCTCAACATGGCATTCGAATGACTGCCACTTGTAATATAGCACTAAGACCACTCAAATAAAGAGAAGAAAAAGTAAGAAAGGGGGAAAAGAGAGAAAAACCTCAGATACAGAGAGTTTTTGGTGTGATTTTCCAACTGAAGAGAACACTCTATTTATAGAGGAAATCTGCAACTGGATAAGAGAAAAAGGTGCGATCCATTAGGTCTAATACACCAAACGTGCACTCGAAGTGACCACAGAAACTTGCGCTCCAATTCAGTTGACTACCAAAACTTGCGCCCCAAACTTAGGGTTTTGACTCTAAGTTTTGACCGGGCAACAAATGATACGTGAGACCAAAGATTAGGGCTTTGACAGGGCAAAAACAGACGCACGAATTCAGGAAGGAAGACTGGATCAGATATTTAATGTAGACTCGGTGGATGGCAATAACGTAATTAACGTAACAATAAGAGATAAAAACGCAAACATTCTTTTAAAATCAAATAAATAAATAATTTATTAATTTTTCTTATACTAAAAATAATACACCACTTAGCCAAAGTCAAGGCCTATGGCCTTGAGCCTAAGCCCGGCCAGACGGCGACGCCGCACGCGCGTGGTAGTCAACTTTGCATGCGTTCTTACTCCTTTACAAAATTGGGGTACCCCTTGGGGAACACCCCAAGATCCATACCTCCACCTTATATACACTACTAATGTGGAACTTCTTTATTTTTTCAATTTACAACAACACTAGCTCTCTCATTAATGTCATCAATATTTCCATCAATTTTTCATTAATATCATCATCATTTCCAACATGTTAAGCTCAATTATATACAAAATATTTTTTTTATAAGTATTTGAGTTTTTTTCTTAAATGCTTAAACTTAAGAGAGGTCTAATAAACTTATACTTCTCTTAAACTCAAGCCCTTGATAAAAAAAAACTCAAACACAAAACTTGCAAGACAATATTACATCTTTAAATTGTAACCATCAAACTCAACATCACAATCTTTATTGTTAATAAAAATGAAATCAACCCGCAATTACAATTGCAATACAAACATAAATATTAAAAAATTGTGGCCATCACATGTGTTTCTTTCTTTATAGTCAAGGATGTTACCCTTACCTTTTTTTTTTATGAAAATGGAACCTCATCATTCGTCTTTCTATGAATGCTCCTTTCATTCAAGTCCCTATCACATGACAAAGCTTTAAGCCTCAACCCCCTCTTTCTTATCCACCATTCAAATTATAGCCCATTAGGGGATTAGGGTTTGCAACTTATTATGCATTTACACTTGAGTCATTCCACACACAAAAAAAATAAAACACTTCTCCTAGCCAAAATGGACCAAACTACAAATAATTAAATATTATATGACTTGCAAAAAAGTGATGTATCAATGCACCAAATTCATCTTCCATTGAATACTACTTCAATTTTCATTATAAGCAAAATTAACTAACTCACATTTATTAATTCATAGTAACTTGTTCCATGAAAATAAAAGGATCATTAGAAAATAAAATTTACATTAATTGAAGGGTATTTTAGAATAAACATTATTAAATAAAGTTACAATTATATTTTCTTATAATTAAGAACAAAAAAAATTACTTTTTGCTTATATTAGAGACCTTCTCACCAACTCAAGATCACAACATTCCTAAAGATGCATCTCTCCAACATAAAGCCTATAACTGAGCACATTGAGAATACATACAATGTAAGGAAAGAGAAAATCAATGAAAATAACTACTTGGAAGAAAAAAATTCCATTTAAAAACAATTTATTCATGCACCTTTAGGTACATAGATAATCACATATAAAAAAAAAAATTAATAATTGTATCCCCATCTTCCATTATTGTAGGGAAGAAGAAAATAGCTTCATGAACTATTACTATATACTACTTATTAGTTTAAGTTGTATCAATTTGATTATGTTAAGAATAATACAATTGAAAATGAATTTGGTAGCAAAAAAATGAACCGTTAGAACTGGAGTTATCCTCCACAAGCTCCATTCTTTAATCATATATTTCTAGAAGCTGCGGTTTCTAGCTCTGCAATACCACCGACCGATAAGTTAGTCACTCCTTGCTTACTGTCACAATCACCTCTCTGCAACGAAGGCTCGTCGACCTTATTAAGCGGTCTGGAACTATTCCCTTTCTTGTGTTCTAGAAAATTTTGTATGAAATTAAAGTTAAAATTCAAGTAAAAAAGTGATGTAGGAAGAGACATGAAATACTTGAAGGAGTAAAAAAAATTACTTTTACAGGTTATTGTCTGTCGAGTCACGGTCAAGAATTCTTCCCAATTGAACTTACTCAATTCACGCTTATCTTCTTCGGGAAGCTCGAAATTGGGCTCCCTACCACACATGAAAGCGGCCCTGAAAATATATCAAACACAAATAGTAAGTAAATTGAAAGAGACCGTTGTCGGCATGAACATGTTACAATTCAAAGAACTACCTGTCATACAAGCGAGCAGCTTCTTGCTGCGACGCAACAGTCCCAAGATGAATCTGTTTCTTGTCTACTTTTATTGCTGCTTGCCACTTCATATTTTTGAAATATACCCCTCTCATTAAGCATGCTTCTTGATTCTCTCTAGGTTTTCTTGAATGTCGCTTTCTACGTTTAATAGGTGGCCCTGAAAAATGCAGGTTGAAATAAGTAACAAACAGATGAACCCTAAGAGTTTTGTGTAAAATAGTGTTCCCAATTGTGGATTGCAGAAAATACTGGTTTCTTCATATTCCGCTACACAACAATATTTTAGTGCCGCTATTTGACTACATTTTGCACTAAATAGCGTATCGCAGAACAATAGCGATTTGTTCAAATTCCCCTATGCTATAGCGCTATAGCCACTATTTCACGACACTGGTGTAAAATGATATTCTAGAGTTAATACATTCGTTCTAGTTAAAATTTAGAAGGTCATATATGCAATGATTAGATGATGAATTAACAAAGTAATTATGGATTTTCAACTAAACATGATTAAATTAGCTTGTTCACATATTTATATCCAACTATATATGGAAAAATTAAAAATTATCTACAAACAAGGTCAATGTAGATAGGTTCCAAATTGAGAAATTCAATTTGATTAGAAACCACAGCTTAGTTATTATAAATTACCAGAAAAAGAATGAGATATGTTTCTTAAATAACAAACCTATGTTTTGTTGACTAGGCTTCTCTTCAGACGGGCTAGAACCAGATACATTTGATGATCCTGATTCATCTTTCACAATGGTGTTCTGGGAATTCTGCGAAACGCAAACAAAAGAGTTTAGTGAAAGATCCTAGTTACCTACAATATGAATATTCAATAACTCTCTAATTTTATCAACTAGGTAATCGGTTCGGATTCTTGAACACGTGTATCATAAATGCTAATTGACTTACGAGTTCATACTTGATATAAATCAATCTTAATGTTCGACTTGATTCTAGTATTAAACAATAGCATCTTATAGATATAAGAAACAAAGCATCAACGGAGCAAAATTCAATAATTTAAAAGTAGTACTTGTGTTCCTACGCTGTCGAGGACACTTGCGATATCCATAACCATAGATTGTTCACTCCTATGATTAGCATTCTGACTTGAATTTTCATTACGAGCAAGATTCTCACAGTATAGAGGAAGTGGAGTGACAAATGAATTGTTTCCTGGAAAAGGTCCGATCAAATTAACAAATAGTATCAATTAAACGTTCGACACAACTCATGAAGCAGATTCAAAAGTTCCAAAGGAGAAAAAGTATACGTTATCCGACATTTACCTGAGCATAGTCCCAAAAGCCGACGCCTTCTCAAGCTTACCATTGTTACTCCAAGTCTATTATCAGAGCAAAGTGGTTTACTTATGATACCAACTTCCCTTCAATACAAAAGGTAGAGTACCTAAAAAAATAGAAGATTTTTGGCTAAGTGAAACGAATAAAGTCGAACTATAAAGGAAGAAAAACATTTCCAAAACCAGCAAAATGTTGTTAAAAACATAAATGGAAGTAATTTCATAATTCAACTATATCAAGTATTTACAATCAGTCAACAAAAACAAGAAATAACAAGTATACTAACAACGAATAATGACTAATGGAATCTTAGAAAGATCAAGTAATGCAATAAGAATAATGTTTATTCCAAGAATGTAGACATGAATTTAACAAAGAGAAAAACATTCAAATAGATAGGTTTAGCTAAAGTTTGCAATCAAAGCGATTATGGCTTCATGCTTTAGTGTAAATATGTGTTTATATAGAGTATAAAGTATTAACAAAAAAGTTAGATAAACCTTGATAAAATCACCATACAATTTCAACTATTGCTATCCAAAAAAAAACTTTCTCAAGAATCATTCAAACCAGAATTCCAATTTGATCACATCAAAAAGTAACACCAACCCATCTCAACACACCAACAATAAACACTTCCCTAACAACAACAAAAAAAAATCATTATTTTTTTACAAAATTAAGTTGGTACTATAATTTACATATGATTATTCTTAGTCCCTACACACTGATACCATTAAAAAAATCAAAATTTGAGAGAAAAAGAAAACAATTAACCCTTAAAAGCACTTTCTTGATATGAACTACAAAATATCTCTACGTGAGCAAGACTCAAGACCATAAACCCCACCACCCTTTTTCCTTGGAAAACAAACCCAATTGGCCAAAAATCATCACAAAAGCTACAAAGTCAACAATTCAAAAGAAACCCAAAAATCAAAACAAGAAAAAGACCAAGTTTTAAAGGCGTCAACGCAAAATGCCTCATGAACCAACAAAAAAACAAAAAACAAAGCCATTGATAATAGAAAGACAATTCTTTTACCTGAATAGAAAACCCCAGATAAGCCATTGTTGTTGTATAAGAAAACAGTGTACGGAAGAAGATTATGTGTGTCTGCAAACATAAACATGTGAGGTTGGAAACAACGTATTTTTGTTGTTGTTGTTGTTGTTTATTAGTGATGCATCATCTTCCACCTACCCTTTGTGATATTTCTCGTGTTTATGTGTTTCTTAAATGAAAGAGTGATGAATGGTGGTGTGAAGAGAGAGATAGAGAGAGTGAGAGAACGTTGTTGTTGTTGTTGCTGCTGGTTGTGCCGCTTTGAATTGTAAATTTGTGATGGTAGTTTGGTTTGGTTGAAAAGTTCAATGTCAATGATACCCTCACTCTTTAAAGGGTTAGGTGATTCATCGATATGGGAACTTTACGGTATTACCCTTTTGGAAATGTGTTGATTTTTTTTTTTAGTTTATAATTTATAATATTTTAACAATAAAATTCATACATACTTAATAAAATACAAAAAATACTATTTAGGATTTAAATCTATATTTTATTATATAGGAGATGTTTTTTTCAACTACAATATAAATTGTATTTGTAGGATATATTATCATTTTTTATATATATAGAAAAACATTAGTTGTTAGTGAATAGTGTATTTTATTTTATTTTTGTTTTTTTATAAGATTATTTTATAAGAAGTAATTATACTCATACTCTTTAATAGTGGTTATAATATTTGATATAAAATAGATTATAAAAATTAAGTTTAATTATAATTTTAGTCCTTTATTTTTACTGATTTATAAAATTAGACCATTTATTTTAAAAGTCAACAATTTTGACTCATTTCTTTGATTTTTAACTAAAAAAATACGGTGAGGTAGAATGATTAATAGTATGCCACATCATTTAAAAAAAATGTCAAATTATTATTTTTTTTAGTTCAAAAATCTAAGTAAAGAACCAAAACTATCAACTTTTAAAATAAGAAAATCAATTTTGTGAATTGATAAAATTAGCGAGACAAAAACTGCAATTAAATTTAAAATTTACTAGCAGAAAGACGGACACTATGTGTTCTTATATCAGTTTTTTATTGCATAAT
>JBBPBP010000004.1:61536082-61557776 GCA_037974735.1 Cicer chorassanicum
TCCTTAAAAATCGAAGGGTTAAAAAAAAAAACTACACATATACATTAAAAAGTTAAATACTTTCTTTATGCAATACTGTTTTATCTTTTATAAAAATATTTGTCAAAGAAAAATATTATATGAAAATTTAATATATCCTTGTGTGACGTACATGGAAACTATCATTAAATGACAAATATTAACGTAGTCTAAAAATATATATATAATATAAAGGAAACAATTAATGTATTCAAAAGAAAATATTTTCCTTTTATTTTACGAAGGAAATTAATATTATTCTTCTGCCAAAATAGTGCCCACATCAAAATAGTCCATATTTGCCTTTTGAACATATTCGTCAAGGTTTGTAGAGTCAATTAATGTAGTCTCAAGAAATAAAAGAAATTTATTGCCACATAATATCAACTATATATATATATATATATTATATCTTTCTCTAAAATTTTGTTTGGCACAAATACTTTTGGTCACAAAATGGGATCAAAGAGGGATTCCCCTGTTAATGTTTTGTCAATATGGTTTAGGAAGAGGTCAATGAAAGTGAAGATCTTGTTGGGGATATTGCTTGCTTTGTGTGCTTTGGTGATTCTAAAGTATACTGTGACAGATCCAGATTTTTTCCACATAGCCTCTGAAATTATCCACAATGCTGGCCTTATTGTCCTAATATACAAGCTCTTTGTTCACAAGACATGCTCTGGTATGTTTCTTTATCTTTTATCATCAATTTGCACTCAATTTCGTAGTTAAACATTGTTTTAATTAAATTGTTGTTGTGTTTTTTTTGTATAAATTAACAACATTGATTCTAGCTAACATTGTCTCTTCAATGTTCAGTTTTTTATTGGGTAAAATTAATGATTCACAATGACTTGAACGATATTACACTATTCAATAATAATTATATTCTTAAGTTAAAAGTAGTGAGAATTAAATTGGGTTTGTTGTGCTCATAAAAAAAATGGGGGTTTGGTTGTAGAAAAATAAATAAATATAAATTGGGTTTGGTTGTGCTCGGAAAAAAAAATGGGTTTGGTTGTAGAAAAATAAATATTTCTCATACAAAAACTTCTATGGTTAATTATCTAAAAATCTTTCCAAACATTTGTATGGATTGATGTGTTTTAACATTTTACTTCATTTTATGCTACAACCTAAAGAACAATTTGTATTTTTAGGTTTATCCCTCAAGAGCCAAGAGCTTACAGCTTTATTCTTAGCAATAAGATTAGGATGTAGTGCTTACTTGGAGAAAAACATCCATACAATATTGGATCTTGTAACTCTCTTGTCAACATTATTGGTTATTTGGTTGATAAGATTCAGGCTGAAGTCTTCCTATATCAAGGAGTTTGACAACATATGGTTATCCTTGTTGGTAAATATTGTTACATCTTCTCTTTCTGGTGCAATTCTTGATCATATAATTTAATGATTTAATAGTAGTATGCATGTATCTTAAATGTTGCATTTAGTTGAAACATTCGATTTAATTTCATTTTTTTTCTTTAAGCATTTTATTGTCTTCTAATATTATATGAATTAGTATATTTTTCCTAAACCAACTATTATTGTGTCTAAAATAAATAATAAATATACAATCCTTATGTTTTTTTATCAACAACATTAATTAAGCCATATTTTTTGTGACATTAATTCATGTGACTTAACAATTGCATTGAGGTTAAGAATATTACCATGTTTCTCAAAATTTGTACTTCTTGAACAATTTCCCTTGCATCATTAAAGTTCAATATTTATCATTGCTTTTAAATAAAAAAAATAACATATTCTATTGATTGTGTAATAGGTGGTGCCATCTGGAATTCTGGCAGTATTGGTCCACCCAACTACAAATCATATGTGGATAAGTCGAGTCATTTGGGGATTCACTTTGTATTTGGAAACTGTTTCAGTACTTCCTCAACTTCGTTATATGAAAAAAGCAAAGGTTCATAACGTCTAGAGTCTGTTTTACTATATAGTTTTTATTTATTTTTCTTTCTTATAGAGCATTTTCTAATTATGGCTTATGTTTTCAGATAATTGAAACATTCACAGGATATTATGTGTTTGCTCTTAGTGTCTCAAGATTCTTCGCACTAGCTTATTGGATTATTCATGTGAGATTTATTCATTTTAATTTATTTTCTTGAGCCTCATATATACATACCTATATAGTTATAGAAACATAAATTGCTATGAGAAAATAGTGATTGACATTTAAAATATAAAAAACATTTTCTTTAACTCCTAGTTCAACATACAAATGTCGATATTGTTATGTTGAAATACTTGTCTCGGGTTCGAATCCGAGACATCGCAGTTGTGTGAGTTAATTATAGTATCTTCTAAGACAAAAAAAAAATATATAAAAAAACATTTATTTTTTCAAGAATTACTACTATTTCACAAATTTAGTTTTGTAAGAAATATCCTACTTGTCACAGTAATATATTACTTTGTTAATTATACACATTTTGTTTACATTCATTTCATTATTCATGAAAAGAATAATTTTTAAAAAATTACTTTATGAAATCATCAAATGCCAAGTCACAACTATGTAATATTTTGAATAATGTTTTAGGATGGAAACACATTGAATAATGTATAATGTTTTCCAACCTTTTGTAGACTTATGAAACTGGAGGGCAATATCTATTTTTCTTCGGCCATGGCTATTTATGGATGTTTGCAACTCTTATATCAGAGATTATTCAGTCTTTCATCTTGGCAGATTTTTGTTACTATTACATCAAGAGGTACAACTCTATTTTCTCTTATAAACTGATTTTTTCTTCTTGTATATTCAATATCAAATTGGATCCTCTGTTGCAATATTATAAGGTTGTATGTTTATTAGTGGAGAGAGAATATTAAATAAAAATAAAAATTAAGGATGAAAGAGAAGAAAATGAATTAGAGTGCATTGCTAGCAAAATGAAATTTTGTACAATAGTTTTTTTTTTATATATATTTTAATAATATTATTATTTTTTTGTTTTGTTTTTTCAGCATCATACAAGGACAACTTTTGAGAAAGATGCCCATTTAATGATGTTGGTTTGGTTATACAATGTACTGAACTAGAGGATGCTATTGTACCTTAGTTTAAGGCTTGTTATTTTATACTGAAAGATGATATATAAACTCTTTTCATTTTCGACATTTAGTCCATATTTATTTTATATAGGCAACACACAAATTTTGAAAATATAATTCATCATTATTATTTTATGAAAGGACATCAACATTATTATTGGTACATTTTAAAATGGAACATTGAAAGTGATACTCCTTGCATTTATGTCGTTCATCCTTTATCATATATATTTTTTAGTTTATATTTGTTTGTTGTAATTTCTCAGTGAATTCTTTATTAGCTAATCTATTATATATATTAAAATAGACTCCCAAATAAACATCATTTAATATTGTGACATTTCATTCAAATATTGCCACCTCAACAAAAAATCATATGTGGCACATCTAAAAGGTTTTTCCTCTTTAATTCTCTTTATTGTTCAACTTTCAATTTGCTTTAACACATCTATTATAATATATTAAAATATCTCACGACCTTTTCTATTGACATATCAATTTATGTACCACCTATTCAAATTTGTTCCACATGATCAAAAAGCTGATGTGTCACTCTTTACAATTATTCACCTTTTCTAGATTCTATTTTCTATTCATTTAGGCTAATATCCTATCATTCATATCTCTAAATGCAATTCATTTTGGCCATTTTCCGTTACTTAATCCATCAATGCATGTACTGTTGTTTTCACCTTTTCTGTTACTAAACTTCTTTGTTTTGTAAAAAGAACTTTTTAGATCTCACTAAACTTCTTTGTCTTCTATACTTAAACCTATCTACTAATTAATTTTTAGGTCACTCATCATTCCTCAATCAATTTGTTAACATCAATCTATTATTATCAATATATTCCCTTTAATTTCTCAATCAATTTGTAACATAAATTTTAAATAATCACATTTATTCTATTTGGTAAGTTGCTAACTGAATTAATGTTAATTAACCAACATGCCTATCACACAACAACAGCACTCAACCATAGTACTGGATAATTGTATCACGGTTATAGTTTAGAAAAACTTGCAATTTTAAATTCTGTGTAAACACACCTAAATGATGATATATTAGGTGAGCTTTTATCTTAAAAAAAACCATCCTTAAATTTGTGATTAATAAAAAAGAGGAGAGATTGTGATCCCAAAGCCAAGTCAACAAAACCACATCCTTTTGAAGAGGCCATCATCGTCACAATAATTATTCTCTAAACTCATTTTGTTTTATTTTTAACAATTAAAACCTATGTACTAAAATTATAAAATTAAAACTCGAAAATAACACAACTAAGCAACTCTTCCTAATCAAAGTGATATGTTTTCTTTTTCACGTAAAAGAGTCCGACCATAGAGTAGTCGGAATACTTATTAATAAAAAAATAGAGTTATAAAACTATTAGAATTTAGTTTGAATTTAAGTTTGTAACAAGATTTGTCAACAAAAAGTTTGCAAAAAATATAATATTTGGTTCCAATCTTTTGCATAACAAAATTGAGATAATTATCGGAAATCTTATAAGTATGTTTTGACAAGATACCAACGATTAAACCCAAATTATAAGCAAAATAAAATTCAAAATAAAAATATAAATTTCACTTAACATCAAGTTGCATCAAGAAACAAATCAAATACTCTTTTTTTTGGGTAAAAGACTACTAATAACCGGGAGAGCCATCTAAATAGATTTTTCATTTTTGATGGATACTCTTCTCACACTAAGCGCAAAACACAAATTATCGGTTTCAAAATGACGAAACATCCACACCGTGACACAATCTCTATCTGCTTGCAAGTCATGTGCTTCAAAGAAATTCTTCCACCCTCCCATGAGAACATAATATTTTTTAGCCCAAATCTTGAATGTCATGGAGAACGTAGTACCTTGCATATCATAGACAACGACATCTATTCCTTCTTTAACGTCTTCACCTTCTCTCAACAAAGGCAAGAAATATGTTTCTGCATGTTTCTTGCTCAAAAACAATCTATTTTGCCTTTTCTCCAAATCACTTTTTTGAAGGTTCTTCTCAAAAGGCTTACTACATTCAATAATATTATTGATTGATAGACCTTGAATTGATGGTATATCTGGAGGGTGATATTCATTTTCCATAGTAACATTGTTGTTGCTATCTAGAGGGTGTACAAATACTCTATTATCACCTGCAACAACGGTAGACGATCCAATTGCTTTGTTTGAAGAGTGTATGGGTTCCCTACTATAGTTGCACAGTGCAACAGATTTAGATAATCTAATTCTTTTATATTGAGGGCTTATGGTTTCTCTACTATAGCTGCACGATGCAATATATGCCGATAATCCGATTTTTATACCTGGAGGGTGATATTCATCTTTCATAGCAACATTAGAATTGATTTTTGATGAACATACATCGTTATTATATGTTCCTTCACAAACCTTTTTGCCATTTAAAACTAATTTCATAGTTTTCTTCTTCTGAAATGGCGTTTGCAATAAAAGAATAGCTTCAGCCACTTCACGTTCTTCACTAGTGAATTCATTATCTTCTGCTTCCATCTTGGAAATATAATAACTATTTTGTTTCTTGCTTTGATGATTGAATGTGATGGTATGTTTCTGATGATTGAATGTGATGATATTTAATGTTGTAATTACATAGAGGAGTTGCGATACTTATAGCACAAAAAAGACAAAGTTATAAAACTACTAGAATTTAGTTTGAATTCAAGTTGGCATACAATCCTAAAAATAGAGTTTAAAAAAAAAAGAATTTTTGATTACAATCTTTTTATAAGAAGATTGAGATAATTATAATCTTAACAATATCAAAATAATTAATGTTAGATGGACATTAATTTTTTGAAATGATATAATTAGTTGTATCAATTCCATGTCATATAAAAGAATATCCTTTGTAAAAAAAAAATTATCAATCCACGTATCTTAAAATTAAATTTGTTTTGAATGAATCTTTTAAATTGGATTACAATTTTTAAAGGTTAAATTGATATCAATTTAATAGATTATAACAATAAATGAAAGATTTTATAAAAATAAAAACTAATTTACAACATTTTTTAATTATCTCATGATTCAGACCATTATACTTTGATTCTCACAAATTATATTTTTACTCTATTTTGAATACATTGTTTAATTCATAGTTATAAACTTATAATTTATCAAAATAAAGCTAAACGAATAAAATGTCAAATTATTTAATTTTTTAATCTAAAATTTTATATTTTCAATATGATAAAATAAAATACTCAAAATACACACAAAACTCACGAATCGCGCGTTTTGCCTTCGCGAATCGTGCGACCATAGAAACAGAAAATTGCGTTTTCCTTCTCCAATCGGGTTTCAATCCTCTATCCGTTAGAGAAAAATTGATTCAAGAAAGGTTAGAATCTTGAATCTTGACGTTAGGGATTTTGATTTTAGGGTTCTCTAAATATGGAGTTTTGTGATTTTTTTCTTTGGTAATTTTTGAATCCAATTGTAGTTGTTAGTTGTTGAATATAATGTTTTAGATATTATAATAACTGGTAGATTTTGAATTTTGCATTATGTGATTCTGATTTGATGCTGCTGTTGTTAGTTGCTGAACTCAATTCTGATTTGATGCTGCTATTGTTAGTTGTTGAACTCAATTCTGCATTTTTTAACTGATTTGGTTCTGATTCTAATTTCTAATTATGAAAATTACATTTTTTTTAATAAGGATCCAATTTTTTAGATTCAAATAGGGTATGCAAAAACCTTAGGACGGCCTCCACTCAACTCAGTTCCCGGAAAAGCCAAATCTGGCTGGAAAACGCAGAGTTGTCCCGGAAGATTGCCGCCAGAGTCCATCAGGTTTTTACTTTTCTTTCTTTCAGATTTCCCTTACCCTTTCCTGTATCGCTCCAGCAGAGCAGAGCTCTATTCTCTGCGATTCCGCAATTTGTGGCGCCATTAACAACGTAGTTTAGTTTTTAACTAGTATTTTATTCTTATTAAGTAACTAATATTATGTATAACTATTAATGTGTCATGAGTTACAAATTAAAGTACAATTAATATATAATTTTTTTTTACATATACTATTCTACTCCTTCAAATAATAAATGATTAGTGTCTTGCAACCCAATTATTTTTAAATAAACTTCCACATAAATATTATCTAATATTGTGCAATTTCATTCAAATATTGTCACCTCAACAAAAAAATCTCATGTGGCACATCTAAAAGGTTTTTCCTTTTCAATTCTCCTTATTATTCAATTTCAAATTTACTTTAACACACATTTTATTATTATTATTATTATTATTATTATTATTATTATTATTATTATTATCTATTATATATATTAAAATAGACTCCTACTTAAAAATCATCTAATATTGTGACATTTCATTCAAGTATTGTCACCTCAACAAAAAATCATATGTGGTACATCTAAAAGGTTTTTCCTCTTCAATTCTCCTTATTGTTCAACTTCCAATTTGCTTTAGACACGTTTTACTATTATTATTATTATTATTATTATTATTATTATTATTTAGCATATAATATTATGTATAACTATTAATCTGTCATGAGTTACAAATATACTATTCTACTTCTTCAAACAATCTCTATGATTACTGCCTTTGAACCCAATTATTTTCAAAGAAGTAAATATAGTTGGAATTTTTTTTTTTTTTTTGCACAAATAGCTTTTGTTAGTTAGAGTATTGTTTTTGCAGACATATTTGATCTTATCTACAACATGAAAATATATTGGCTCTCAAAAGACAAAGAAGATTGTCTCTATTCAGCTTTATATGAGTGTTATTATTGTGTCTTTGAAAGAAAACTATTTGTTGTTATTTTTACGGAGATTTTTTTGTTGTCAAATTTTTTTTAAAATACTATAAATTTAAAGTTTCTACATCTGTTTTACTTCTACTCAACCGTACATACGAGTTGTTTGTGAAAATTCTCAAGTCATGTTGTATAGAAGTCTCATACTCAAAATATTGAAATTTAGATTTGTCATTTCTTTTGACAGGATTAGAATGAAATGAATACCAAATGACAAAATTATTTTTAAATTTTTCTAACAATATTTTGACTATAAATTTAGATTTGACAACACAAAAAAAGAGCATGACTAATCTGATTTTGCGGTAAATAATTACATATATTAATATTTATTAAAATACTTTTTAGATTTTTAACACTAAATATAATTTATGAATTTTGTTTGTAGGATGATCTTCACTATGGATTTTTAATACTAAATATATGAATTAGTTGCAATTATGTTATGCAAAACATTTTACATATTCTCAAATGTGTGTTTGTCAACTCATATATAATAATTACTCAAATAAACTTACTTGAAAAAATACTCTAAACTTACTTGAAAAAATACTCTACAAATAAAATGATAAATTATATTATTTTTGAAATTTTAAAATCTTATTCACAATACTATTAATATGTTAAATTCTATATATCCCGTGCAACGCGCGAGTTATTTTCTAGTTTGAACTTAATTGAAAGACTTAATTTTCTCTTAACATTGGTTGATGTTGAATTTAATAGAAAGAGCTGATATTCAAATATAGCGAAATTTAAAGAACTTCTAATATTTGAAAATATCTCAAACATAATTATTTTTAGTGGAAAAAATTTACCTCGCTAAATTTAAAGAACTTCTAATTTCAAAATATTTATATACTTTTGACGAAAAACTTTTGACGAAAAATAATTTTTCTATATACAATAAAAAAGTATTAGCTCTATAAAAAATTTAGTTAGAAAAATGGCACTAAATATCAATATTGTGTAGCACAAGCATTCTTCTATGGTCATTATTTACGACACATAAAGACTTTTTATCTTTTGCACATCTTGGCTCATTAATAAACCATTTTGCTTTAAAAAAAAACTAAATTGTTTATTTATTACGAACAAAGAGTCAATAATAACAATTTATTTTTAAATTGTTTAAATTAATTTATTATGGTAAAATGATAGCATCAAATATTGTTTATGTAAACAATAACAAACACTAATAGCAATACACAATAATGCACATATGTATATATACAAAAAGAAAGACATATTGTACCAAAAAGTTGTTCTTGTTGTGTCTCTTTTTGGCTTAATTATAGAGTTCATAGGGCAATCGTGGGGTCAAAATAACTTGCAATGGAGTCAACTTAGGTAAAGTTATACCCAACCCTTCTCTCATATCAACATCTTCACCCATTGGAACTTCCAAATCAAACCCATGAATCAATCTTGCAAGTGTAATGAGACAAACTTGTGTAGCAAACATAGATCCAGGACAAGCCCTTCTCCCTAACCCAAAAGGAAGGTACTCAAAATTATGACCTTCATAAAGTTCTCCATTTTTTTCATTAATAAACCTTTCGGGTGAAAATTTCTCTGCCTCTAACCAAATACTTGGATCTCTATGTAATTTCCACACATTTGCAAAGACACGTGTCCCTTTTGGAACATTATAGCCTTGTATGTAACAATCTTGTGTTGCTTCGTGGGGTACTAATAGTGGTCCCGGGGGGTATAACCTCAATGTTTCTTTCATAATTGCTTGTAAATAAACTAAGTTTTTTATGTCTGATGATTCTACCCTTCTTTTCTTACCTATGTGATGGTTAATTTCTTCTTGTGCACGCTTTCAAGCATTTGTGTTGTTCAATAATACAGCTAGGATCCATGTCACTGTTGTTGATGTTGTGTCTGACCCAGCTAACATAAGATTCTGAATATCAAAAGTTCAATTGTTGACTAATAATAAAATGATAATTGTTGACTAATTATCTAAGGAAAAGAATTTAATTTAGAGTTGAAGATAACTAATTTTATTCATAGACCAGGTGTATACTGCAAATTTAGCTATTTGGTTGTAATCGTTGTGAGTTTAATTTTAATAAGTTCATGTTATTACTTGTAAAAAAAAACATATAAACAATCTTAAAATGAAAAACATTAAAAATTTAAGAACTAAGAGAAAAAAAAAACATACCATAATATTTGCTTTGATGATAGTATCACGATTATGACCAGAAGAAGGATCATCTTCAATCACAGACAACATAACATCAATGAAATCATGTTTTTCATTCACACCATCATCAATCTTCTCAACATGTTCATCAACCCATCTTCCAACAACTTTATCCAAATCTCTACCAACCCTTTTCATAGATTTAAGCACTTTTCCTTCAAAACCAAACCAACCAATAATTGGAATCAAATCCGAAGGAACAAACTCACCAGAAATATGCATAAACTCTTTTATAAGTTTCACAATACCATGTGCTTCTACATCATCCACATCTTGCAAATACTCAAAATACCTTTTCCCACTAATCATCTTTGTAATTATATTAAATGTTAATTTTTCCAACCATTCACTAATCACAACAACTTTAAGTACCTTATTATTGTCCTTAACATACGAAGAAAGATCGATAATCAAAGTATCGATCTCCGATTCATAAACATGTCTCAACGATTCGATACGGCGAGTCGAGAGTAATTCAAGCATGGTTAATTTTCTTAGTTTAGTAAAATATGTGCCATAAGGTGCAAAACCAAAGCCAGCATAGTTATAACCAAGGTGGATTCCATGACTTGATTTTGGTCTTGAGGCTAAGATTTTGTCGTTTGTGGTGAAACATTCTTTGATTGATTCTTGGTTGGAAATAACAAGGGCAGGGTATGATCCTAAATAGATTTGGAAAATTGGACCATATTTGTCAGCAAAAGAAGCAAAGATTCTTGCAAGGGGTGTTTGGTTTCCTAGTAGATGGAGGTGACCTATAAAAGGTAAAGCATATGATGGTTGTGGTGGTTGCTTACCCTTTAATTTGTTATTACTACGTTTTTTTATCCTCCATATGTTGTATAGAACAACTAAAGCTATAGCTACTAGTACTATAGTTGTTTTTTGTGAAGGGAAATATTCCATTTTTGAGAAGAGAAGTATCCTAGTTTTCTTGTATTGGTTTTAAGAATTAATGCATTGACAGGGTGGAAGACCTTTGATCGACAAATTGAGATTTACTGCATAATCACACATTCACGCAGTTAAATATTGGTGGTCGAAGATTAAATGATTTAAATTTCAAATTTATTATTTAAAATATATAAAAAATAAAAAATGCGATGTTTTGAATAATCTAAATTTGAAAATTATATATATATTTATAAGGAACATACTAAATGAGACAAAATTTATAAAGAAATGGTGAGATAATTAAATCTTAACCATGTATAATTAGTTGTATGGTCAAAATTTAACCATTTCATTCTCTCAATATTGTAAAACTCTCTTTTAAACTACAACATTTTATATCTATTTGTCATGAGTCAAAATCTGATGGAGGAAGAGGAGTGGGGCCATTATGATACTGGATTAGATCAAGACCCGCGTGTGAGAAGTAAGAGAAACAGAGTTAGGCCCAAATGGATGAATGACTGTATCATGGGCTAGATAAAGGGATGTCCTTGCCTACATAAAAATAAGATCTTTCTAGAATATCCTATGAATTCCCAATCGCACATTACCGTTAGATTTACATTCTGCTAGGAGGGTATTTTTACAGCTGTCAATTTAACTCCAGCACTATATATGTACTATTGGGAACAATTAATAAAGGCAAGAAGAAATTCAGTAAATTTAGAGGCTACTCCACTTACGGAGGACAATTCTTTTTAGTGCATTTTATTTTCATTTTACTAAATTTGATTCCCTTACATTTGGTGCTTTCATTGAGTTGTTATGGCTGCCACTCCACCCACCCCTTCAACACCTCCAACCCCAGAGCTTGCTGAAACCTTACACCAGTTGTTACTCAATCAACAAGCCTTTCAGGCCAACCTCACTCAACTCTCTAATGAACTCACTCATCTGCGAACTCGCTTGGGCCCCCCTGGGTTTCCAACTCTCATGGCCGAACACTCTCATCATTTCACCAACACCTCCATCAAGCTCGAAATTCCCAAATTCGACGGTTCTGATGCTTTAGGTTGGATTTTTAAGATCAATCAATTTTTCGAGTTTCATCAAACTACGGAGGAACAACGTCTCAGTATTGCTTCTTTCTACATGGAAGATGAGGCCTTGTCTTGGTTTCAGTGGATGCATAGCAACGGCCAGCTGTTTTCATGGCAGACATTCCTTCATGCCTTGGAACTTCGCTTCGCGCCTTCACAATTTGATGACCCAAAAGGTGCTTTGTTCAAACTTTGTCAAACTACCATTGTCAAAAATTATCAAACAGCTTTTGAAACCCTAGCAAATAGGATTACGGGGCTAGCTCCACAGTTCTATTTGAGCTGTTTTATCTCTGGCTTGAAGCCCGAAATTAGACGTGAAGTTCAAGCATTTCAACCCGTTTCACTCTCTCACGCCATTAGCTTGGCCAAACTCCAAGAGGATAAACTCAACGATCGTTCAAATTCATTCATCAATCGTCGCCCAGAAATTACTCCCTCTCCCCACAATCGTTTCACACCCAGCCCTTCCTTTACCACAAAAGCAAACCCACCGCCACCGAACCCTACCTTACTCGCCCCGAGACAACCCACCATCAAACGCCTAACACCTGCTGAACTGCAATGCCGTCGTGAAAAATGGTTATGTTATAACTGCGACGATCGTTTTCAGCCGGGTCACCGTTGTAAGAAACAATTTTTCCTCCTCATTTGCGAATCCGATTATCCTGATCCACAATCAGAGGCATTAATCCAACTTCTTCCTCAAGCGGAGCCTACTCTTTCACCTGAACCAGACCCAGACACTGAACCTAACCCGCAAATTAGTATGCACGCGTTAATGGGCCATACCATACCCCAAACTTTGCGAGTAACCGGCCACATTCACAAAAACCCTTTGACAATTCTGGTTGATAGCGGTAGTACCCACAATTTTATTCAGGATAGAGTGGCGAAACAATTGGGTCTCTCTCTGACTCCAGCCCAAGGATTTTCAGTATTGGTGGGAAATGGTGAGGAATTACATTGTTCTTCTATGTGTCACCAAATTGGACTCTACTTGGATAATCATTTGTTCACTGTGGATCTCTTTGTTTTACCTCTGAGCGGGGCAGAAGTTGTTTTAGGTGTTCAATGGCTCAAAACACTTGGACCAATCTTGACAGATTATGAGAAGCTAACTATGTCATTTAACCAAGGTGGCACTATAGTCAAATTGAAAGGGCAGCCCAAGCCAAGTCTTGAAGAATCTTCCTTACACCAATTTAACCGCTAGGTCGATACACACGCGATTGACACAATTGTTGCTTTTCACCCTTTTTCATCTGTATCTGAAGTTGGTCCGAATTATACAATGCCTTTGGAGGTCACTACATTACTGTCCAAATACTCTACTCTTTTCTCTGAGTCAGAGCAGCTTCCCCCGCTTCGTTCCACGGATCACCATATTCCTCTGCTTCATGGAACCAATCCGGTGAATGTACGCCCATATCGCTATCCACATTTTCAAAAGCAAGATATTGAATCTCAAATTCGGGACATGCTTAAAAAGGGGATCATTCAACCTAGCAATAGTGCCTTTTCATCTCCTGTTTTGTTGGTTAAAAAAAAAGGATGGCACTTGGAGGTTTTGTGTTGACTACCGTGCACTTAATTCTTTAACGGTAAAGGATCGTTTTCCGATTCCAGCTATTGATGAGTTACTTGACGAGCTTTATGATACACATTGGTTTTCAAAATTGGATTTGCGTTCCGGATACCACCAAATTCGAATGGTAGCAGCTGATATTCATAAAACGGCTTTTCGCACCCATCAAGGTCATTATGAATTCCTTGTAATGCCGTTTGGGCTGTGCAATGCGCCGTCCACCTTTCAGACCACGATGAACCAATTGTTTCAACCATATCTCCGCAGATTCGTCATTGTTTTTTTTGATGACATCTTGGTTTACAGCCGCACGTTGCATGATCATGTTCATCATTTGGAAGTGGTTTTCAAATGTCTAATTGAGCAGCAATTTTTTCTGAAACAATCCAAATGCAGTTTCGCTCAATCATCTATGGCTTATCTTGGTCACATTGTGTCCCCGAAAGGTGTTGGACCAGATCCGGAAAAGATTGCAGCTATGGTGAATTGGCCACAACCTCAAACACTTAAACAACTTAGAGGGTTCCTTGGACTTACTGGTTTTTATCGTAAATTCATTTCTAAGTATGCTTCTTTAGCTGCCCCTCTTACTGATTTACTGCGTAAAGACGCTTTTATTTGGACTGATCAGACTCAATTGGCTTTTGACGCCTTAAAAAAGGCTATGACCGAAGCACCTGTTCTTGCTTTGCCTAATTTTGATGAAGAGTTTGTGCTTGAAACAGATGCCTCCGGGATGGGAATGGGTGATGTATTATGTCAGAAGGGTCATCCCATCTGTTATTATAGTCGTAAATTTTGTCCCCGAATGCTTGCTGCATCTACTTATGTTCGAGAATTATGTGCCATCACTTCAGCGGTTAAGAAATGGAGGACATATCTCTTGGGTCGTAAATTCATAATTTATACAGATCAGCGCAACCTTCGAGAATTAATGACCCAGGTAATACAAACTCCGGAACAACAATTTTATTTGGCTAAACTATTAGGTTATTCATATGAAATTATGTATAAGCCTGGTGCACAAAACAAAGTCGCTGACGCTTTATCACGGGTACATGAATCACCTTTACAATGTTTGGCTTTAACTGTTCCTCATTGGGAGTTCTTAGACCATCTCAAAAGAGCAATTCAAGCTGATCTGAAATTGCAACAACTTCTTCATGAAATTCAACATAACCCAGAGGCGCATCCACACTATAAATTCAAAGGAGGCATGCTTTTCTACAAGGGAAAACTATACATACCGGCTGTATCTTCCCTTAGACAAGTCCTTCTTGAGGAATTTCATGCTGCCCCTTTAGGAGGTCATAGTGGAATTGAGAAGACTTGGGGTCGACTTAAAGAGAATGTCTATTGGGAAGGGATGAAACAAGATGTTACCAACTTTGTGAACAATTGTCGTATATGTCAATACACCAAAACTCCTACTCATCTTCCATATGGGTTGCTTCAACCCCTTCCAATTCCTCAAGGTGTATGGGAAGATATTTCTTTGGATTTCATCATAGGACTCCCTTCGTTCCAAAACAAAACTGCGATACTAGTTGTGGTTGACCGTTTATCCAAGGCTGCACATTTTGGAATGCTACCAACACAGTTCATTGCCACCATGGTTGCAGAATTATTTGCTAAAATGATTTGCAAACTTCATGGAATGCCGAAGAGCATTGTTTCGGATCGCGACCCAATTTTCCTTAGCAAGTTTTGGTGTGAACTGTTCAGATTGAGTGGCACAAAGCTGAGAATGTCGTCTGCATATCACCCCCAAAGTGATAGGCAAACTGAAATTGTTAACAAGGTTTTGCAACAATATCTCCGATGTTTTGTTCATACCAAACCCAAAGACTGGGGGCGGTACGTCCATTGGGCTGAATGGCATTATAACACCTCAGTTCACACTGCTACAGGGTATACGCCATTTCAGATTGTGTATGGAAAGCCTCCTCCTTCTTTGCCTTCTTATATAGCAGGTTCATCACATATTGAGGCAGTTGATTCGGAGCTCACAAATCGATCAACAATTCTGGAAAAACTGAAACAAAAGCTCATCAAGGCCCAACAAACAATGAAGTTATATGCTGACAAACGCCGAATTCCGCATACTTTCAAGGAAGGTGATCAAGTTTTTGTCAAACTGCGACCATATCGTCAGATATCTGTTACCGGGCGACGTGTCCATAAGCTATCCCAACGCTATTATGGTCCATTCAAGATATTAAAGGCTATTGGGGATGTCGCGTTTGAACTTCAGTTACCACCCGGAAGCAAAATTCATCCGGTATTCCATGTTTCAAAACTGAAACCTTGCTTGGGGGATGCAACACCTTCATTGGATCTTCCTGCAGAAGCTGAAGACAATCAACCTGTTATACAACCAGTGGCAATCATAAATTGGCAGCATGGGTCTGATCCGGAAAAACACAAAGTTCTCATTCAATGGAGCGGTCAATATCCAGAAGATGTTACATGGGAATCTTTTACTGAAATCCAGAAAATGTACCCTCACTTGAACCTTGCGGACAAGGTTTTTTTCCATGAGGAAAGGGATGTCATGAGTCAAAATCTGATGGAGGAAGAGGAGTGGGGCCATTATGATACTGGACTAGATCAAGACCCGCGTGTGAGAAGTAAGAGAAACAGAGTTAGGCCCAAATGGATGAATGACTGTATCATGGGCTAGATAAGGGGATGTCCTTGCCTACATAAAAATAAGATCTTTCTAGAATATCCTATGAATTCCCAATCGCACATTACCGTTAGATTTACATTGTGCTAGGAGGGTATTTTTACAGTTGTCAATTTAACTCCAGCACTATATATGTACTATTGGGAACAATTAATAAAGGCAAGAAGAAATTCAGTAAATTTAGAGGCTACTCCACTTACGGAGGACAATTCTTTTTAGTGCATTTTATTTTCATTTTACTAAATTTGATTCCCTTACACTATTGCAACACAAAAACCATTGCTTATTTGACAAAAATATTGTCCTAAGTTAAAAGAACGGTTTTGGAACCGGGTATACCAAAGCATTGTCTAATATAACCAAAAACCACAACGCCTATGTAAAACTAGATAGTCTATTAGAACGGTATGATACTACAACATGACACTAATTTTAAACTATTGCTTTTGCAGTTGACTACATAATTATGAACTCTCTTAACATGACTTTGGAGCGGCTTGGCAATGAGACCAAAATATTGTAGTGTTAGTCACTGGTTTGGATGTGACTTGAAACCAATGGGAGTAATTGCTTTTTGGAAATAATTGGAGATGGATGGAGAAAAATTGCCATGAATTATTAAAACTTTTTGACTAACTAGTGCTGTTTTTATTTATTTAATCAAACAATCATCAATTAATCTAAAAAGCATACGATTATCCCAATAATTAGTTATTAAAAATCCAACAAATATACGTGTATAGTTATTTAGATAAAACTAAAAAAGAAACTAATTTTATAAAAATTAAAAATATGCATTAAATTTTTAGGAAAATCTAAATTCGAAAATTATATAAGAAACATATCAAATGAGACAAAATTTATAATGAAAGGGTGAGAGAATTAAATCTTGACTATGTATAGTTGTATGGTCAAAAATATTTTATATCGACTGCAACACAAAAAAACTGTTGCTTATTTGACAAAAACGTTGTCGTAAGTTAAAAAACAATTTTGGAGCCGTGATGTAATGAGGTGTTGTCTAATGTAACCAAAAACCACAACGCACATGTAAAAATGTAGCCATAGATAGTCTATTAGAACAGTGATGATACTACAATCTGACAATAATTTTAAACTGTTGCTTTACAAAAACTGTTGCGGATGACTATATTAAAGAACAGTTTTATACATTTGTTATGAACTCTCTTAAGATGACTTTGAAGTCGCGTTGGAGTAGGACCAAAATATTGTAGTGTTAGTCATTGACTGGTCTTGGATGTGACTTGAAACCAATGGGTGTAATTGCTTTTTGGAAATAATTGGAGATGGATGGAGAAAAATTGCCATAAATTATTGAAACTTCTTGACTAACTAGTGCTGATTTTTTTATTTATTTAATCAAACAATCATCAACTAATCTAAAAAGCATACAATTATCCCAATAATTAGTTATTAAAAATCCAAAAAATATACGTGTATAATTATTCAGATAAAACTAAAAAAAACTAATGTTATAAAAATTAAAAATATATTAAAATATTTGAACAAAATATTGAAGGCTAAGTTGTGAAATAAATTTGTGCTTTTGCTTCTTGGGAAGATTTGCAATTGTTATGCATTTGTCTATTTGTTTATTGAAGTCTAAGTACCAAAGACAATTTGCACCTTTATTTCTTGCACTAGATAACATTTTTTTTCTTTCAATAAAATATTATTAGTAAGTAAAAACAGCACTATAAACATCTGACATCTCAATTCAATTACATTAACATTCTGATCATTAACAATCATTTGCAATACAAATTTGATAACTTAGGAATTAGGAATGAAAAAAATATTTTGTGCTCCATCATAGAGCACATTATTAAAACAAAATATTTTATAATTTGTTAGACACATAATTCAAATTTCAAAGGCTTTCATAAAGGTCGAATGGAAGACGTGGTTGGAGCATAAGATCAAGTGGATTTTCCTTAGGCAATGCCAATCCAACACCTTCACTCATATCAACAACACCACCATCCTTTGTGTATATATCAAACCCTTGAATCAACCTAGCTAGTGTCAAATGCAACACTTGCAACCCAAATGTTGACCCAACACATGACCTTCTTCCATAACTAAATGGCACAAATCCAAAATCATAATGTTGTAAATCAATTTGATCATTAATTGTAAGGAACCTCTCCGGTTGAAATTCATTAGGGTTGGACCAAATATGTGGGTCCCTTTGTAACTTCCATATATTAATAAGCAAACGTGTGCCTTTTGGGACATGACAACCTGCCACGTGGCAATCATCGATTGATTCCCTTAATCCTGTTAAGGGTGCTGGTGGGTATAGCCTAAGGGTCTCTTTGATGATGGCTTGAAGATATTTGAGATTTTTTATGTCGGATTCTTGAACCCATTTGTGTTTTCCTATGTTGTTGTCCAGTTCTTGTTGGGCTTGTTTTAAGACCCTTGGATTGTTTAGAAGTAGGGTAAGAGCCCATGTCAATGTTATTGCTGTGCTTCCTGAGGCTGTAAGGATAAGGATCTGTACCCAAAATCAGAGTTAAGTTTATTTTTGAAAGAAAACTTTACTTTATACCCACATTTGTACTATACTCATACAAATTTTTAAAAATGCCAAATATACTCTTAAATTTTTTTTACTATTTTACCAGAAATTTTTTTTAAAGTTTTTTATTACAAAAGATTTTTACCGGAAAACTTTAAAAAAGTATTCCGGTGCAGAAGAGTAAAAAACTATGTACCGGAAACCTTTAAAAAAGTTTTCCGATACAGAAGCTTAAAAATATATACCGAAAAGGTATAGTAGAGGTTTACCGGAAAACTTGGAAAAAGTTTTCCGGAGTGTAAATTCTTTACCAGAAAACTTGAAAAAAGTTTCTCGGAATATATGTTGTGCACCGGAAAAACTTAAAAAAAAAATTCGGTAAAATTGGTGAAAAATTACAAATTTTAAAATTTATATGAAGGCAAAAAGGTCATTTCCTTGCATTTGTAGGGTTAAGGTTAAATGTAGAGAATATAAGGTAAAATTTTTTTTTTTAAATTCAGCCGACTTTTATTTTAGGTCCGGTTGTAATCGTAAGCATCGTCAATTTGAGACTTCAAATTTATAAAATATCAACTTGTTTCTTCAAATTATTCATGTTAGTTAAAATATTCCTTGAATTTTTTAACCTGTAAAAAAATTTCCTTAAAATAATTGACAAAAAAAAAATTAAAAAAACAATTTAATATTTTCTAAATTTGAAATTCCGATTTGATTTATGTTTACAATTTCAACTCAAAATGATAGTTTAGTCTTTAAAATTTGTTAATCCTACTCTACAAGTATTTTATCCCTACATATATACACAAAATGAAAAAAATAACTACCCCGTAATATACGGTACATAAATAATTTACGGTACATAAAAATGAATCTATTTACAATTGTAGAATCTCTCAAACATTAATAAATTGAATTATTGAAAATATAAAAGTTACACTAAATAAAGTGTAGTTTTGAGATTAATAGAAGGTTCAAAGTTATGTAAAAAAATCAATAATAGAAGATTTATTGATTTTTATGATATTTTATTTCAAAAAATATGAATTAATTTTTTTAATATATTTCATATCAATTTTACGGTATTTATTAATATGTATATAAAAAAGTGAATAAAACAAAGAGTATATAAATGCAAGGAAAACGTACCAAGGCTGTTGCTTTGATAACTATCTCCCGTTTGTGGCCACAAATTTCATCATACCCTTCAAACATTGATATCAACACATCCATAAAATCATTCTCATATTTACCATTTTGCCCCTCATCTATCTTTCTATAATGTTCACGCATCCACTTATCAAGAATAAAATCTATTTCCTTAAAAGTCCTCTTCATGAAACCCACATGGCCTTGAAAATCAAACCAACTAAGACAAGGAATAGCATCACCCACCACAAAAACACCACTTAGATATGTTGTATCTTTGATTGCATTTCTTAATCTCCATGCCTCACTATCTTCTTGGTATATTGTTTCACCTCTAAATCTTTTTCCAGCTATCATCTTCACAATTATATTAAATGTCATGTGATCTAAAAATTTACTAATAGGCACTTCAATTAAACCATTTGAATTATTATTTTTTAAAAATGTGTACAAATCTTTTACAAGAGAAAATATCTCCGAATCTCTAACATGCATTAGCTTTTCAAGCCTATGACTTGATAAAAGCTCAAGAGTTGAAATTTTTCTCATGTCACGCCAATAATTTCCATAAGGGGCTAAAGCTAAAATTGCATTGTTGTAACCTAAATATCTTCCCGCAGCTATGTTAGGCCTTGATGCAAAAACTTTGTCATTTGTTGTGAGACATTCTTTGGCAATTTCCCTACTACTCACCACTAGGGTTTTGTGGCAACCTAGCCTAAGGGAGAATATTGAACCATATTTTTCAGCCATGGTTGAAAATGTCCTAAAATATGGTTCTTGTGTGCTTAGAAGATGAAGGTGACCTATGAAAGGTAAAGAACCACATGGTTCGGGTATTTTGTTGTGATTGGTGAGGAATTTAGTTTCTTTAGGTGTATTTGGTGATCTAATAGATCTAAACACAAAATACACAATAAACAAGGCTAATATGGCTTTAATAATTTGAAAATAAGGAGTATCCATGGAGTACTTGGATCTTGAGAGGATATATAGTGGTCATGGTATACTTGGACATCTATTTATAGCATTTAGCATTATTGAATACTAATATTAAGGATAAAAATCATAGAATATTTCTTACATGGTTGCTAAATTCTCAAATTGAATTATTGGGTTTATGTCTTATTTTCATCGTGAACACTATGAAAAAATATTGCTGATTCAAAAAAAAAATCATGAAAAACATGTTTTTTATATTTTTAACATGAATAAAACCTACATGTGAGAGTCATAGGGTGGTTTTAAAGAGGAACTTAAAAATTAGAGTAATAAAGAGGTGTTGAGTTCTACTCTATTTCTAACAAAAAAATTAAAGCTTAACAACTACCTTTGACTATTTAAAAAAAAGTTATTTAGTAAATTGTTTTTAATAGTTTTTTAAAAAAATCATTATTTATAAATGATGTTTTATTAAAAAAAATGTGATTTTTACTACGACGAATAAACACAAAACAGATATTATTTTTTAAAAAAAAAATTAAAAGATAATTTCTAAATTATAAAACACTAAAATACTATTTTATTAAAAATTTATAACAAATGGATTCTAAATTTAAATTTCATAATCAATGTA
>JBBPBP010000004.1:61560517-61590445 GCA_037974735.1 Cicer chorassanicum
TATATATATATATATATATATTATTTACAAATATTGTTATTTTTTATTATTATTTATTAATATTAGTATTTGTTATTTTTAAAGCCTATCAGTATTAATCGCCTCCGTTTATTTTATTTTATTTGTAATTTTTGAAGGACTTTTCTAATTTGGTAATTATGGGTTCATTTTGTTTCTTTGGTTTTTTGAAAGGTTGTTGCAAACTTTATAGTTATAATTTTATTATTTTTCCTTATGTTTATTATTTTATTAGTTTTCATTATATATAAAAGCCTAGTTTAGCCTATTTAAAAAAAATATAATATACTATTTAATTGCTTTAATGTGAAATAGGCTTTCATACCAGATCGAAAATAATAAAAAATCATATAATAGATTGTGTAGTACCCCAATTTTGTCCGACTAATTAGATATAATTCAAAAAAAGTAATAATATGTTTAATAAATATTTTACAATTATTATTATAAAATCTAAAACATCATCATTTTACATGCCTAATTTTGAGTCCATAATTTACATAGGTGTTTCAATTTAGCACCAAAAATAAAATAAAAGAGAGGAGACTATTTTTTAAAAAGATCTGATACTCAAAAAAACACCTAAAAGAAAGAAGAAAAAAACATTCGGAGTAGTATTTTATTTTCCTCCTCTTTACATTATAATCATTTTGTTGTTATACAAATGTGATGTTCTAATATAAGATGAGTTATGAATGAGAAAATAAAAAATTTGGTATACAAATAATATTGGTAGGAGTATAAACAAACAAGATAAATCACGAAGAAAAAGATAAAAAATATAAAATTTAAAATTTAAACCTTCGACGACGTCGTTGCCATCGTCGGAGCGCATGCCACACTTTTTGGTTCAGCCGTGCTCAACCTCTTGATTTTTTTCCCTCCTTCTCGGTCCTCACACTCCCTCCCAGTCATCTCCATCTCCTTCTAAGTCTTTTCTTCTTTTGTTTCTCTTTATTTTTTTCTACGTTATTTTTTTTTTTCAACTTCTAATTTCTTTCACACCTCTTATGAAAGTAAGTAGGGTTTTAATTTCTTTCGCACCTCTTATGAAAGTAAGGAGGGTTACTATGAGTTTTATATATTAGTATTTTTTTTAATATTGTTATATGTTATTCTTCTTTTTTTTACTTTTACTTTGTTTTATTTTTTATTATTATATATTAAAATTAATTTTTTGGACTTTAAGCTTTTTACGTAGCTTTATGCTTTTAGCTTTCACTTTTTGTAAAAAAAAAGTCAAATTTTTTATATATTAAATTTAATTAGTTTCTAACAAATATTAAATCTTTAAAAAAAAGTTATATATTTTATTAAAGGTTAACTAAATGTGTCATTCTTTTATTTATAAGTTGTCAGGACAAAAGTAGTACAACTTGACAGTTCTAAAACTCATTTTTATAAATAAATTAATCTCAAATCAACTTTTAAATTTGATTAATTCACATCTTTTTAATCTTTGAATTGTTAAGACACAAATTGTATCACTTGATAATTTTAAAACTCAATTTTAAAATCGAAAATAATAAAATATTTTTAAACGTATTAACTGGAGAAGACATTTTTTTACTCCTTGAGTTTTGAGACACTATTTGTACAACTTGTTAGTTTTAACACTCGCATTCAAAAATAATTATTCAAATTAAACAAACTCAATTTTTTTTGTCAAAACAATTTTTTTTTATCAACAACAAAACACACTTTTTTAAAAACAATCAACACATCTGCATTTCCTATCCAAGAACTACGTAGCTTTGATTTCTCCATCGCATCGGGAGATACGTAAAAGCAATATTGCACTCTTGTCAAGTATAATAATAAAAACTTTTTTTTTACTATTTTTAATACAATTTTATCTATAGATTATTTTTAAAAAATTATATTTGCATTTAAAAAATGAGAAATAAATTTATATAAGTTAATATTAATTTTGCACAATTAATTAGAGGTAACTGTATTTTAACGGATGTCTTAGGGTGCTAATACTTTCTCTACACATAATTGACTCTCATACCCAAAATTTGGTTTCAAATACCATTTTTCTATTTTTTAAGGGTTTTCCGACGTTTTTCCTATTTTAAATAAACTTTGGTGGTGACTCAATTGAATTCGAGAAACACTCAAAAATTGAGGCCGCGACAAACCGTAGATCAGGCTCAGGGCTAAAAAATTAATTGTAGGTCAGACTAAGATCTTTTAAAGGCCGGTCACCAATTTCCACCCCTACCTGCAGGTCGGAGTCATAAGGTGGTTTGAGAGAGGAACGTAAAAATTGAAGTGATAAAGAGGTCTCGAGTTTTACTCCCTTTATAACAAAATATTAAAAATTAACAACTACCTTTGGTTTTCAAAAAAAAAATTATTTAGTAAGTTTTTTTGAATAGTTTCTAAAAAATTATTATTTATAAATAATTTTTTATTAAAAAAAAGTAACTTTTACTACGACAAATAAACATAAAATAGTTTTTTATTTTGTTTTAAAAAATTTAGAAGATAAGTTGTAAATTATAAAATATCAAAATTACTATTTTATTAAAATCTATAACAAATGGACTCTAAATTTAAATTTATGATTAATATATAATGAGTAAATATATGTAAAAGTTGTTCAAGTCTTGAGGTCTTATGAGATCATGGTGAACCTCTAGCACTCAACTTACAAAAACTTTTGTTTCTACAACAAAAAAGTTGTTCATAACAACTGTTTAATTAATTTGTCAAAATGAAAACCACAAAATATAAGATACAAACAAACAAACAAAAAATGTGTACCATCAGTTCTCAATTATTTTTATAGAAAAAAGATAAGCTTCGTTTACAGACAAATAAGAATAGTATAATTAAATTAATTATAGGTTGGAATATTCTCTAATTTTATTGAGATCAATAAAAAAATTAAAAACACGCATACACATAAAGTTTTAAAAGCTAGTTGAAATAATTAAATCAAAATCTTAATTTTAATAATCAAATTAATTTCTTCCACATATAGTCAATAATCAAGTATAATGGAAGATCCCTAGTCTTTAAACTCATTTATCTACACAAAAAAAAATTGTTGGTGTTTGTTAATATCAACTGTAGAATATTTTTGACATGACCAATTCAACTACGTGTTGAAAAATCATATGAAAATGTTAAATTTGGTGATAGTCTACATAAATCTCTAATAACTCAAAATATGGTAATGATTAGACCGATCATTCTTAAATATTTCAACAAACACATGAAATACATACTTGAAAAAGACTAAAATCCCTTAATAAGGCAGAAAAACAAAACACTACTTTAAGACGACGAACAAATCAAAGTTGCACTCGAACAATGAAATCACAAATAAAACGAGAAAGAAAAATTAAATATATACAAAAACTACTTATTTAAATAAAATGAAATAAAAAATAGTTATAATTTAAAAAAAAAACTTTAAATCACTTTTTTCAATGGATATAGACCTAAAAGAGAAGAGGATTATGACTTGAAGAAACCAGAGAGCGAGCACTACAGGTCAACTTGTGTGCAAAGTCTATTTTTATTAATTACATTAAAATGATGGAGACTTTTATGGTATATACCTAAAAGAGAAGAGGATTATGACTCGAAGAAACCGGAGAGAGAGCACTACACGTCAACCTGTGTGCGAAGTCTATGTTTATTAATTACATTAAAATGATGGAGACTTTTACGGTATATCGAAAAATTAACATATTTTAGTATTATCAAAATTAAATCACCAAATAGTTAAATGACATGTCATCTATGTATCAAAATTCATAATTTAGTCAATTTAATAGATAGTATAATAATGCATATGTGGATAAATTAAAAAAAATCATTAAAAAAAATTAATAATACCATTACACAAAATATTTTTTTTTAGTTTCGTAGAACTTATTTAAAATGATTTAAATATTGAATGGTCCATATTTGAAAGGACATGTTTGGCAATCTCTTATCACCCTTAGCCCACCAACCACCAGCTACCACAAAATCATGCAAAACCTTTATGGCTCTAAAAATTTATTTATTTGATATTTTAGAATCTTTCACGGATATATGTAAAAACATATTTTATAAAAATCAAGAAAATAAATAATGTAATACAATTATTTTTAGAATATTAATAGAGACATACATTTATGAGTGAATTTTTTATCCTGACATATAAATATTTTTTGTTAAAAAAAATCGATATTTCTTTTATCAGTAACCGATTCAAAATGAAGTTGAAGATTGGTATCAAGCAACTACCTATACAGCTGCATTTTACATTAATTGGAAGAAGACCCTCTTACATTCAAAATTATGTTAACAAACCCATACAAGTTAAGGTTAGAAGAGAATATAAAAGAAAAAAGGTTACTTTAAAACAGAATAACAGAGAACAGAACTTGTTATTTATTCTCAATTCCCCGACAGAAAGTGGAGTAACACTAACAAGCAAGTAGTAGCAAAGAGTAATCCACTTTAAGATATTATTCCTAAATTAGAAAAATTATCTTTTGTCGAATAAAATTTAAAAATTATATTTTTATAAATGATGGTACTGATTGAAGAGACAATTAAAAGTGATTTTAAATTGTTAGTTATGGAATAAAATCAATATTTATTTAGATTTTTTTAATGATGTTTTTACTGATACATTATAATTATATATTTATGAAGAATGATCAATACATCTTTCTTTATAAGTATTATGCATGTTTATAATTTTTTTAATAAAGTTTTTATTAATATATCCAAACCATGTCGCATCTTAAATTTTAAAAATTTATCTATCACGTATAGATAACTGTATCGTATCGTACCCATGCAAGTATTCCGTATCCAAACTTCATAGCTCTATTATGACTAACCAAATAGTGGTGTCATGTGGTTTTAAAACAATAAAATAAAAATTATTTTTGATTAATGTAAAATTATTTTATATTAATGATCAATCACAATGTGTCAAACTTCTTAGATAAAAATATAAAAAAAAAAATTTATAGATTTCTTCATTACAGTGATAAATTATAATTAAAATCAGTATATAATTTTATATATATAGATTTTTTTATTTATTTTAGTAATAATGTCCGGACATTGTGAGCACATTTTATGGTATTCTATTCTCCACCGTATCACATCTAAGAATATTTAGCTTCTTTATTTCGGAAAAATTTAATCTCTAGCTTTAGAGAACCATAGATTGGGCCGTTTTCGTTGAGAGATATTTTAGAACAAAGGTTGTGTTGAGGACGCTGGATTCGGTGGACTATTACCACATATAACTTATGGTTTCGTGTTTACAAATCTTCTAAAACTTTAAGAAAAATTTACTCTATAATCCCACTTTTATATTTATACCCCTTTAAATTTATGAAAATATCAAATATACCTTCAATTATTTTTTTTTTACTATTTTACCAATTTAAAATCACTTTTTTTTTTACTATTTCATCATTTCCGGAGTCAGTAAAAAATATTTCTAGTAGGTAAAAGTTTTCTGGTAACTTCCGGAAAACTTTTCACAAGTTTTCCGATACAGAAGGTTTTTACCGAAAAACTTCGAAAAAGATTTTCTGTACAGAACCGAAAAATGTGTACTACCGGAAAACATTTTCAGCTTTTCCGGTACATAAGGTGTTTCCGGAAAACTTCTTTGACAAGATTTCCGGTACATACATTTTTTTTTAATTTTATTAATTTTTATAAAATGTTAATAGATATGGATAAATCGCTACTATTATTGGATAAAACATGTGTCGATACTACAAACATTTTTGACACAGATCATGTATGAATAATTAATATTAATATTGTAAAAATATATTATTGTGATTAATTATAATTTATTTTATATTTTATTTCAGATATTTGATACAAAGGACGCTGTTGTGAATTGGGCTAAAGAAATCGGTATAAAAAATAAAGTGACTGCTATCATCAGAAGATCAGATATAGAGACAGGAGAGAAATGGAGGAGAAAAAAAATTAATATTAGGTTGTGACAAAGGAGGAAAATACAAGTGTGTTGATAGTTCAACAAAAAAGTGTGGTTGTCCTTTCAAGCTTAGAGCAAAACCATTAAAAGATGGTTCAGGATGGACAATTAAAGTCATTTGTAGAGTTCACAACCATGAATTACCTGATACTTTGGAGGGGCATGCATTTATTGGACGCTTAGATGAAGAAGAAAAAAAAACATGTTTATGACTTAACAAAATATAATGTTGCACCGAGACACATATTACTCTCATTGCGAGACCGAGATAAGAACAATGTTATTAAGATCTCACAAATATATAAACAAAGGAGTATGATTCGATTGCACGTGAGAGGTAATATGACAGAAATGCAACATTTATTCAAGTTAATTGAAGATACAAAATATGTGTGTTGGAATAGAAAGCGTGAAGACTCAGATGTTATGAGAGATATTTTTTGGGCGCATTCAGATTCAGTGAAGTAGTTGAATTTGTTTCCGATTATGTTGATTATGGATAGTACCTACAAAACCAATAAATACAAAATGTCATTACTTGAAATTGTTGGTATGACATTTGTAGTTAGATTTGCTTATTTGGAACGTGAGCGGGAAGAAAACTTTTGTTGGGCATTAGAGAGGCTAAGAGAAGTGTTTGTTACACAAAACAAATTTCCTAGTGTAATTGTGACAGATAGAGATCTTGCGTTAATGAAAGCGGTTGGTATTGTATTTCCACATGCTGTAATTTGCTTTGTCGATTTCATATCGACAAAAATGTTGGAGCAAAATGCAAGCAATATGTCTTAAAGGATAGACAAGAGTTAATATTGAATATGTGGAAAGGCATTATGTATTGCAGTGATGAAAAAGAGTATATCACGCGCTTGCAAATGTTTGAGTAATCATGTGTCGATAATAAAGTGTTTGTTGACTATGTGAAAGAAACTTGGTTGACTCATCATAAGGAAAGTTTTGTTGAAGCATTGACAAATCGAGTGATGCATTTGAGGAACACAACGATTAACAGGTATGTCATGTGACTCTAAAATTTCGATTTTATAATTTTATTATATATTGTTGGATTGCTCCATGGTGACAATTTACATGTAACGATAGGGTTGAGTCAGCTCATGGAAAACTGAAGTTAATGTTGAAACATAGCATGGGTGACATGTGTAAATGTTGGGAGGCTATGAACAACATGATAAGGTTGCAACATAAAAAAATCAGGGGCTCGTTTCAGAATAGTTTATATGATGAAGAACATGAACACAGAAATCCATTTTATCAGAGATTGAATACATTTGTATCAAGAGAAGCTCAAAGACGTATTGCTAAAGAATACGAGAAAATTGAGTTGGTGGGTACTGACAAATCTGTATGTGGGTGCACTCTTAGAAGAAAATACGAATTACCTTGTACTTGTGAATTGGCACAATATAAATTGATGGGTGAACCAATTACTCTAGATTCTGTGCATATTCAATGGACAAAATTAAGCATGGAATGTGAGCTCACCCAAGACACAGAAGATGGATCAGATTTGGATATGTCTACTGAGATGAATGTTTTATGGAAACGTTTTCGATCACTTGATGTTATAGGAAAAAAAGTGTTGAAGAGTAAGGTGCGTGAACTTGCTTTTCCAACTATAAGTTCAATGTGTCCACCACCTGAAAAAGTTAAAACTAAAGGACGGGTGAAGAAGAGTAAGGGTAAAAAGTCGGATGGATATGATGTATATCGAGACCCTTCTTACTTTGAGCATGTAAATGCAACATATTATGAAGATGTTGGTTCCCAACCATCTCAATCATCAAAGAAGAGACAATATGTTTCATCAAAGAAACAACCCTCTCAATCATCAAAGAAGAGACTTTTGTTTTTGAGACAATTTCCTGATGTTATTCAACTATACATTGATGACATATTTGATGTGATAGCAGATGGAAATTGTAGTTATCCCGCTATTGCATCATTGCTTGGACACGATAAGGAGTCTTGGTCTTTGCTCCGCAATAGTTTGGACCATGAGATTGCTTCTCACATAAGTCCATATGATAGACTGTTCCCAGGACGCATCAGAGAAGTAAGAGATTCGTTGAAGATAACAAGCTTAAGTCTTCAACCCATAGATAAATGGATGTCCATACTTGATATGGGTTACGTGATCAAAGGGAACGACATCCCTATGATTCACCCGTGGTCTCCATATCACTTCAGTAGGTGTCAATGCGTCAATCATACGTCTATACTCAGGGATCTCGTGTTTACCTTTTTGTAGCTCCATCTATTCATTCGGGCAATGCACTAAACGTGAACACCCTGATCACCTCTTTTACAAATATCTAGAAAATATTCGTATATCCAACACTGTTGCAAATAAAAATAAATAAATTAATTATAAACATAAAAATAAAGAATTAAAAATCATAATAATAATCATAATTATTTAATACTTGGAGTAGAGACATATATCCACCTAACTGTTTGGTGTCGTAACAGCTGGCATCAGACAAGTAGTCATAAAGGACTACCAGTGCAGCGCTACCCCAAGCGTATCTACTGGTACCGTCTAAATCTCTAAACAGAGGAAGGTACTTCGCATCGACTAGTGTATAACTCTTACATGCAAAGAAATTACTCCCTACTAGATTTAGCAAATACGCCCGAGCTGCACAAGCAAATCGCTGGACTACACACTGTCTTTTGAATACCTCTTTCAGCCAATCTAGTCTGTAGTGTGCACCCCTGGTTTTTTTTGTTTCCTCCCAAATCTCTTCGGAAGGCACCCCTAATAAAGTAATGGCAAGATTACATGCCATTACTTTATCTAGCTCGGGTGGTGGAGTGTAGAACTCACCCCTAATAGGAATGCCTAACAAATTGGCAACATCGTCCAAAGTAATCGTCATTTCACCAAATGACATGTGAAATGACAAAGTCTCTGGGTGCCATCTTTCCACAAAAGCATAAATTAAGTTGTTGTCAATCACTTTCAGACTCCCCCACTGTAGTGGTCCTAACCCAGATAAATTCACCCACGTCTCAATACTTCCCAGGAGAGCGGGTGGAGTAAATTGTTGCAATTTTTTTCCATGGGCAACAATTTTTAGCATTGGTCGCTCCTGCATACAAATAAAATGTATGATATTAAAATTAAATATATAACATAAATAATAATTAATTTAAATATTTTTAATGCACCATAAATAATAAGTAATTCTAATATTTATAATACACCATAAACAATAATTAATTTAACTTACTTGACCAAACCACAGTCTTGCAAACACGTGATGCCAGTATCGAGTAAGGACAGACAGATCATACGGTTCTCCAGGATAGCGTGTCAGCTCACCCTCACCCTCTTGCTGTACAGGTCCCTCATCCTATACGAGTACCTCCTCATGCTTCTCATGTATTTGATCCTCCTCGTGTACCGCCTAATCCTCCTCATGTACCAACTGATCCTTCTCAGAGATAGATATATGATCCTGCTCTCTTAGGTCACCATCTTCCATTATAATTCGCCGTCTTCTAGAGATGCTGTAGGACGAACCATTTCCGGAGCAACATCCAAAGATGATGAATATTCAATGTCATGTATTCTTCCTACAATTTTGCCGTCTCTACCTCTCGCATCGCTACTCACTAAAATAAAAATTTGTTAAAATAAATAGTAATGGAATAAAAAATTAATTTAAAAAATATAAATAAAAAAAATCAAACAACTACCGGAAAACTTGTGGATGAAGTTTTTCGGTAGCTTCCGGAAATGTCACATTCAAGTTTTTCGATAGTGTAAGTATTCCGGAAATGTTGAAATAAGTTTTTTGGTAGTTCCAGAAAACTTTTTTCAAGTTTTATGGAGTTGAAGTTGTGTACCGGAATTCTTGAAAAAAAAATTTTGAAAAAAAAGATTTTTTTGGCACTCACTTGTGTTCCGAAAATATTAAAATGAGAAAAATGGTGAGTTTAAATATATATATATATATATATATATATGTGAGAGTATTTTGATATTTTCCTTTATATTGAGGGGGTACAGGGGTAAAATTTTTAAACTTTAACTATGGTCGATGAAATTTAACGAGAAAGTATTAATTTATAGCAATCTTTATTTTTATTGTTGAGATACTAATCTGATTAACGACAATTCAATGAGTTCAATTTTGAAGCATATATTTGTTTTCATTTGTTTTTATTAAACGAATATCAATCAAAACACTTTATCATACTTAAGAGTAGAAAGACTAAATTTCTACTTCCATTAAACAACTCTTATCTTTGTTCAAGTTTTAAATAATTTTTAAATATTAATTTACAATAAATCATTCATATAATAAATCATTCATGTAGGTAATCCACCTTAAGACGTAGAAGAGTAAAGTGAAACTTAAAATAAAGGTAAAAGAGTAAATATGAAATTAGATCTTTATGTCAATAACCACATTAGATTTTCATTAAATATGCACAAGTGCTTTACGGCTTAACAAAAAAAGACCAATTAATCATAATGTTATTAAAATAAGAGACGAAATTAATTTTTTTTAAAATAAAGCACAAAATAAAACCTAAAATAAAAATGGTGTAGTTTGGAATTTTTTAAAAACGTTCATATTTTTCAACTATAAAAACAAATTTCTTTTTTCTTAAGAGATATAAAATAAATTTGGTGGTTAAAGTTAGGGAGTTAGGGACTAATGTGATAAGGAAGTTGAATTTGATCATTACCTTCATCAAAATACTAACAATTAACAATTTCCACCCACTCATATCCACTTTTGAAAGACGAGTTAGGGACTAATGTGATAAGGAAGTTGAATTTGATCATTACCTTCATCAAAATACTAACAATTAACCATTTCCACCCACTCATATCCACTTTTGAAAGACTTTTGAAGTATTGTTATGCTCTACTTATCTATATCTATTTATAAGTGTCAGTTTCACAAGCGTGTAGTTATTAACGCCTAAAAAAAACCCCCTAAAATTTTGTGGATTTAGTGGAGCCTATGAGCCCACCTTTTCAAATTTATCTTATGATTTTTTTTCAAAAAAATAAAATCGAAAAATATTTTTTGTTTTTTTTTTTCAAATTTTTCCAAAATAAAAGTTTTAATTTTTTTCCGTTAAAAATATATTTATAAATTTTATTTAGTTTTTTTATTCGAGAAAAATAATTTTTTGATTTTTCTCACAAATTTTTGAGAAAAAAAAGTTTTAGATTTTTTTTTGATATTTTTCCGTGAAAAATAAATTTTGAAAATGTTTCAAGAAAAAAGTTTTAGATTATCAAAAGATTGGATCCATGAAACCCCTCACTTAGATCCACAAAAAATAATAAAATAATGGACCGGATCTTTAAAAATTATTTCAATAAGGAGCCTAATATTAAGAGTTTTAGTATGAGATTTTTTAAGAGGGACTTTGAACTTTGAAGCTTAATCGACAATTCTACCGTACTTGAACAATCCAACGCCATAAAATGCACATAGATGTTTGTTTCACGTCTAGAAATCACATTCTCGAAAATACATGGATTTAAAATAAATATATCCATATTAATTATAAGGTTGAAAAAATTTGTTCCAAATATAAAGGTTCTCAAAATAGAGAACTTCCCATAAATTCCATAATTCCCTTTGTCAAAATTATTTTTTCCCATAATTCCAATGGGTTTATTCTCAAGTGGAGAAGTGGAAATGGATATTACCATCAAATTATATATATATATATATATATAGATAAAACTTATAACTATTTTCTTGAGAATGTTAAATTATGTGCCAAACACAAACGCACCAAAAGGAAACCATGTCACAAGACTTATTCTCTAGTCATCTGTAAATTTCTAGGTTAGAACATTGATGGATTACAAAGAATGATACCATATTTTAGACTACAATGCCAATCATAATACTTTTTGGACAATTCACCTCTAACAACCTTTACAAATGGCAATGAATTGCAAGGTAACTTGTACAAGGGTATTCTCATTATTTTTGCAAAGAAAATGGACATATATACACTTTTCCTTTTCCAAACACAAGATTAAGGATATATATATATATATATACACTTTGCCTTTTCAAATTCTTTAGAACTTTTCAATGCCTTTGTCAAACATAAGATTAAGGATATATATACACTTTGCAAGTGCTATTTTATTCAGCTTTTTCTTTTCTCTAGTAACTCTACCAGAAAACACAAGGATAATTACTTTTAAAAAGTCGTTAGTCTATAAAATTGATAACATAATACAATTTTATAAACAAAAGGTGAACTACAAAATTACAGATATTGTTAAGTAATTCATCATCCTTTTAAAAAAGTGCAGACAAGATTCCTTGTTGAGATACAAAGCAAACCGCATCAAGCTTGGAAAACTTAACATTCTCGAAAGCACGATCGTCGTCTTGAACAACCTCTTGATCACCCAAATAAAATATCTTAACATACATTCCTTTCTGTTTTTACTTTTTCCCCTTCTTGGCCTGCTTCTTCTCTGTATGATATTTAAAAAAAAAAAAAGATTATTAAAAGTAGCCACATAACTGATAATTGATTGATAATTGCTTTGTTCCTAATCTTCTTATCTGGATAATTCAACCTCAGATATATCACACTGATTTTGTGGACCTGATTTGATCTTCTGATTGTAAGTTGAATGTGACTTAAAAGCGGATTTGATGAATCCAGATAATAAAACAGTAGATGACATGATCAAATTTTCAACAGAAAGTTCAGTCGAGAATCAAAATTCAATCAACATACACGCAGAAACATTAAGGACATGAAGAGAGTTACCTAGTTTCCTTTTAGCTTCAGATTTTGCAAAGAACTCTCTCCATTCATCGGTTAGAACGAAAACCGGTTCATCATCCTCTTCATCACCATCTAGCACAATATGCTCCAGCTCTTGTGAAATTCTGATGCCATCCAAAAGCGTCAGAAGATAGATTACTTTCATATAGGATAAAGAAGGAGGATAGAGGAATTAGACTTACTGAAATCTATGACTCAATCCATTTCAAATATTTCTAATTATAACAAAAAAGTATAATATACAAATGGCAACAGATCGAACAATATGAGATATACACTTAGAGATTGTTTGGATAAACAACTTAATTAAAAATAAGAGATATACGATTAGAGACTATTTGGATAAATAACTTAATTAAAAGCTTATAGAATAAACACACAATATTTAACTCTTTATGTATAAGCTATTTCTATAACAAAGATAAAATAAAGTCAAATTGTTTTCATATAAGATATAAACTGTTTTCATAAGTTATTCTAGAGAACGTATAGAAATAATCTTAAAAGTTAAAACAGTTCGTGGAGATGTCATAAGTTGCTTCAATGAGTTATCTCAATCAGTTTCGTAAGTGTTTATTTATACTAAATAGATAAATTCAAATAAATCAATTCAAACAGGCTATAAGTTATTTCTATAACAAAAGATAAAATAAAGTTTAACTATTTTCATAAGCTATTTTGTAGAGCATGTTATAAACTTTTTCAATAAGTTCATCTCACAAGTATCGATAAACTCAAATAAATCAATGGGCTAACCAGGATTGAATAGTCTCCACAATCTCCCTTAATTCATGGTGGAAATGACAATCTACTTTCAATATTCTCTAGTATTTTTTGGGGGAATAAAAAACCATATACGTGGAACTTCAATTTGTTTCAATAAGTTAAAACAAAAGTTTGGAACTATTTGTGTTAGTTCTCTAAATTGGATCATACAACCTACATGAATTTTATAATCAAAAGAAGAGAAGAATGAAAGAAACTTACTGAGCATGTTGTGGTTGGTTTTGATTTTGATTATGAGTTTGAGTTTGAGTTTGAGGAATGAGAGAAGGGGAGAAGTGGAGGGGGCAGTGGTGGCAATGACGGCGGAGGGGACAGTGTGGGCAGTGATTGTGGTGATGGTGAGGGCAGCATCCGTGCGAAGAAGCCATTCAAGATTGGAAGAATTGCGTTTCAAATTCTCCAATTGCGGCACCGTCAATTCAAATCCTCTCTGTAACCAAAGGGAAAAACTTATTTGTATTTCTTTATCTGTTTTTCGTATCTTTCTTAACATAAAATTTACCTTTTATAATTACGATAAACTTTAAACAAATTATAAATTTAATAAAATCATAATTAATTAAGTTTAGATTTATACTTAAAAAAATGTAATTAAAATTTATATTTTGTTAATTTATTTTATTTATGCTCTTTTTTTAAGTAACAAAATGCGAAGAAAAAAAAAATCAAAATTCTCTTTTTTTTTAACCTCACATTCTCACTCTGCGACCAAATAAAAAAAAACATTTTAGTGTAGTAGGAGGTTGCTTCCATAGACACGTTTTCAAAAAAAAAATCTAATTTAACATTTGAATAATTATTTATTTAATAAATTAAAAATAATTAAAATATTTAAAATAAACAAAATACTATTAATAAAATAAAATAAAGGCTAAATACCATCTGTGGTCCCTTAACTTAATTTCAATTTAGTTATTTATCTTTTTTTTTTTTCTCGATTTGATCATTTATGTTTTTAAATAATTTCGACGTTACCCTTTAAGTGGGGTTTCGTTAAAAAAAAGTTAAAAAAATTCATCATCCATGTTCAGAAAAAGTTATCCTTTATGTTTTGGAAATTTTTCAGAAAAATATTCAAAGTTTGTTCTACGTTTGATAGTAGGATTGATTCGTTAAAACTAAAGCTATTGGTATTTATACTCCATAAAAATCACATCAGATCGGTGGCAATCGTTCCCAGAGGTTTCATGAACATATGCAATCATTTAGATGAGAGATTTTTTAACTTTTTCTTAACGGAATTCCACTTAAAAGGTAACGCTAAAATTATTTTAAAACATAATTGATATTTATACTCCATAAAAATCACATCAGATCAGTGACAATCGTTCCTAGAGGTTTCATGAACATATGCAATGATCTAGATGAGAGATTTTTTAACTTTTTCTTAACGGAATCCCACTTAAAGGGTAACGCTGAAATTATTTAAAAACATAATGGAATAAATCGGGAGAAAAAAAAATAAAGGACCAAATCGTTAACCGAAATTAAGTTAAGGGACCAGAGGTGGTATTTAGCTTAAGATAAAATACAATTGAACAAAAATGCAACCGAAATTAAGTTAAGGACCACGAGTGGTATTTAGCTTAAGATAAAATACAATTGAACAAAAATGCACTTGTAGATGTGACAAAACAAATAACGTGTTATATTATTTTAATAACTCTTTCCTATTTTGTAGTTAAATTTATATTATTATAACAACCTTATCTTATTTTGCAGATAAATTAATCACTCAATTCTATTTTGTTAACAAATTTCTCTTATTTATTTTTCTAGATCTAATAAATAAAAATTAATAACAATAATTAAAAATAAAAAATCAAATAAAATATATTAAATCGAAGAAATAAAATACATCATCTCTAATTTACTATTTTTAATTATAATTATTTTATTATTATTTTTATTAATTTTTATTTATTAGATCATGAGAAAACTATTTTATTTACAATTTTATCATTATTTTCTAATCAAATAACTTATTATATTTATGAAACAATCATACATAATTTTGTAATTTCAATTATTTTTATAAATAAAAACAAACAGACATATCAATGTTTGTGTACACGTCAATGATAAAAATATTAACAATGATTAAAAATATGAATAAGATATACTTTTTTACTAATAAAATAAAAAATTATAAATAATAAAAATTTACAAAAATAAAAAATTATAAATATGAGTGACCGTTAATTTGTTTGACAAAAAATAATTATAACGTTATAAAAAGGATCCAACGGTTCATGAAGGATCCAGCTGTGTACACTTGATATATTGCGGGCTTTAAGTTTGTGGACTGTGGTTGCTTCACAGATATAAAAAGAGTTGAAACTGGGCGAATGGGTAAAAGAAAAAGAGGTGCGAACTTGACGAATCGGAAAAAATAAAAAGTTTGGAACATCTTGATTGGATTTCGATTATTCGGAATTCGTTCTAGTTCAGTCGCTGATTGATTTCGATTGTTCTTACGAAACTAGTGAAAGAAAAAGAGAGGTGTGTCTTCTCTACTCTTACGAAACCACTTTAACGGTAACATTTTGTTCTTGAAATTCAACCAAGAATGTTCAATCTCGTCGAATGATGATTATTCAAACCCTAGAAATATGATTTTAGTTGATGCTGGAAAAAGATGACTAGTCACAAACTTTGTTATTCGAATTCAAGTTTATTCAATTCTAGGGTTTGAATTATCAACATTCATGGTTTGCTTCGATTCGAAATAAAAAGCTTCTTGATTGGACAAACCTCAATTAATCTGCAGTCCTTTCAAGTCTGAATTTCGTTTCTCTTATCATTGCTTCATTCTCCAAAACCGTGTTTGGGTTTTGGGGTAGGTTTTAGTTTGCAACATTAACATATTATTCTTGAGTATCTAAGAATGTATAATCTCCCTGATTCCTGATTATTCATGCCTAAGAAGGCTGATAAATATTGAAAAGTTGCAATATGTATCATAATTTAATTTAATCGCGGGATGGATTCTTGACCCAAAATGTGGCTTGCAATAGGAAAATTTTATTCATCATAGTAAGTTTGGATGACCCGGATTTTAATCGTGAGATAGATTCTTGACCTAAAATGTGGCTTGCGATACGAAAATTTTATTCATCATAGTAAGTTTGGATGACCCGGATTTTAATGGTGAGATAGATTCTTGACCCAAAGTGTGGCTTGCAATATGAATTATTTGTTCATATGAAATTGGGATAATATGATCGGATAACCCTAAATTTATAACCCTAAATTTAATCACGAGATGGATTCTTGACCCAAAATATGACTTGCAATATGAATTTTTATTCATATAAAATTGGGATTGTTTATTTGGATGACTTGAAATTTAATTACGAAATGGATCTTGACCCAAAAATGTGGCTTGAAATATGAATTTTTTTTGTTCATATGAAATTGAGAAAATACGAAGATGACCCTAAATTTAATCACGAGATGGATTATGGACCCAAAATATGGCTTGCATTATGAATTATTTATTCATATGAAATTGGTATATTATGTTTGGATGACTTGAATTTTAATCACAGATGAATTCTTGACCCAAAATGTGTCTTGCAATATGAATTTTTTATTCATATGAAATTGAGATAATATGATCCAATGATCTTAAATTTAATTACAAGATGAATTTTTGACCCTAAATGTGGCTTGCAAAATGAATTTTTTATTCATATGAAATTGAGATAATATGATCGGATGACCCCAAATTTAATCATGAGATGAATTCTTGAACATAAATGTGTCTTGTAATATTAATTTTTTATTCATATGAAATTGAGATAGTATGATTAGATGACCCTAAATTTAATCACGAAATAGATTATTGACCCAAAATGTAACTTGCAATTTGAGTCTTTTATTCAAGATATGTTCAGATGACCTAAATTTTAATCACTAGATGAATTCTTGACCCAAAATGTGGCTTGCAATATTAATTATTTGTTCATATGTGTTGGGATAATATGATGGTATAACCCTAAATTTAATCACGAGACAAATTCTTGATCCAAAATATGGCCTGCAATATGAATATGAATTTTTATTCATATGCCTTTAATAGTTTTTCTCAACATCGAATGAGCATGAGAGACAAAATGGAGGGAGAAATTTGAATCCTTGATTTCCTTATTGATGGTAAGAAACCATTTGGTAAAAGAAATGGCAATTGGAGCACTAAATAGTGCGATTTCTGTAGGAAAACATCTCACAGTACTAATGTGATTTTTTGTTGCTTTCAAGATGAAGTCTAATGTGATTTTTGTGGCTAAAGATGGAGAGAGCAAATATGATAATACAAAACAATAGGCAGCGTTAAGTGGTTTTATTCATGAATAGTGCAAACAGAGGATGGATATCTTGAAAAAAGATATCAACATATTTCACATTGCAACTAGTGCATATGGTATACTTGATAATTATTTTAGCTCTTAATTAATTATTTATACTTGTTTGAGTTCTTATCTAGTTGTTAATGATTGTTTTAGTGTTTTGTTGTGTCTATCCCCTTGGATCATTGATTTTGAGGCTACTGACCCTATTATGTAATTAATGACTTGAGGAGGGCATTCAAAATCATGTCATGAAATCAAATTCCTTGTCGTGAGGTTACCAAGTTGAGAAATTGTATATTTTTCTAATTTCAACCTGAAGTTGGTATTCATCCTTGATATTGTATCGAGGCAAACAATGCAGTGCCAATTTCTGATGATTCTTGTGTGATTTAGAACCTCTCGTTATAGAGGATTGGTTCGGTTAGCCTCCAACATAGCTGTTATCATTAGGGAAATGGAAAATGTGATATTTTCCCTATTTCCAAAAATGCGATTTGAAGTCATAGTAGTTCTTTGTTAAAAATGTTGCTGGAAAAGGCTGCTGAGGAATTCGGATTTGATCAGAGCAGCGGGCTCAGGATACCGCGCGAGATTGAGACTTTTAAATACCTTCTCAAATGCATGGAGAATCAGGAGAAAGAACACCATCATGATCAACACCATGATGACAACTTATGTAAGTTATTTGCATGCTCATTTTGCCTTTGAATGGATCAACTTATTTTCTGATATTTTTTCTTTCTGTTTAACTAACATTCAATTCAAAATGAAACTGCAGCTGACAAATCAGAAACCTTGGAAGAGTAATAGTAGTTATTATCATCTCTGTAGGATGGCTTTCAGGTCTAAAAGTTGTTCTCTCTGCTTCCTTTTTTTGTTTTCTTTTGGTTTCTTATGTCAAGAATGATAGAATATCCTAGTTAGAGAAAATATATTCAAGTTCCATGGCAACAATTTGCTGGTATAGCTGTTATTATTAGACAACCATGTATAAGACCCTAAAGTCACACACATGCTTTGAATTTTCAGTTACTCATTCTCTTTACTTACGAATATGTGAAAATGATAATTTTTTAGTGTGTGTCTATATATTTAAAGTGTATGATTTCCAAATGTGTTGTGTTCTCAACCAAATCATTTTCTTTGATTAGTAATTACTACCTCTGTTTCGTTATTAAGCGTTATTTACAAAAAAAGATAAATTGGTCATGGTTTTTGACAAATTTTTACATATTACGAAAATTATATAGTGTACAAAATTTGCCTATTTTTACATAGTAGTTCTTTTAATGTTTGGACATGCCTTTTCTATAAAGTTAGAGATGTTTCACAAATACTTTCCTATTGTTGTTGTTAATAAATATTTGGTTTGTAGATTGACATTTTTATTGAGTGGTAACAGGGCCATTAGTTATTTTCATTTAGTCCATTCACGTGTTCAGGTACCTTATTTCTTACCTTCAATTCGTGCTTATAAGTACTTTTTGGTAATGGTTGATGACAATACTTGATGCACTTGATGATTGATGACAATACTAGATGCGCTTGAGTTGTATTATTTAAAAAACAGATTTTAGTTAATGGAAAAAGTGGCAGACTTCATTACTATGGTAGAAAATCAGTTTGCAAGAAGGATTCAACTGATTAGAAGTGATAATCCCATTGTGTTTCGGCTAGATGATTTGTGTACGTAGAAGCAGGGGCATTGTTCATTGTTTATTTGTGTTGAAACACACCTGATTAGAATGCTCGGGTGGAAAGAAAACATCAACACATTTTAGGAGTGACTCGAACTCTAATGAAGATTTTCTTGCACTAGGTTCCTTAATTGACTTCCCAATCTTTAACCCTACTATTTACATAAAGGCTATTGAACTAGTGGTTACTACCAAACCTTGATATACAACCATCCTCATCTATGTAGATTGTGATAGTTAATCACACTTCTCATAAGCTTTCCAAAGTTAAGAATGTGATTGATAGAAACATAAGCATAAAGGATACTGGAAAAATTTCCTGGGCTTTGAAGTTTCCCATTCACCAAGAGATATCTCTCTTTGACAACGACAACACAACCTCAATTTTCTAACTGATTAAGAAATTCTTGGCAGCAAACAAGCCAGTAGCCACTACTCCCATGAAAAAACATGGTTCTCATTTACATTATTATGGGCCTTTTTTTCATGATGCTGCTTTATATGGGTATTTGGTCGTTAAAATTCTACATTTGACCATTGCTTTGCTTTATATATCATTTCTAGTGCAACAACTTTCCAAATTTTCATCCAACAGTCACTAGGTCCAAATTTCCATTGCTTCTCTGACTTACACAATCATAATTATTCAGTTTGAATTGGTTTCCCCGACTCATGGAGGGATAAGCAATGTAGTGGTGGCTCACAACTGCTGTTTTGAGTTCTAGTTAGCAGAGTGAGAGAAGAGATTGCCAGAGAGAGGTTGATAGAAAAAGGGGATGGGAAAGGAGACCATCTCAAGGTTCGTTCTAATTGAAGTGTATTGCCGAATTGGCGCCGTCGGTATGCTTCATGGTTACATGCATGTTTTCGGTAGACACACCCATCAGTAAGTGAATTTTTAAATACCCATAGGCAAGCTTGTCAAATATGTGCAAGCGACTATTGAGAGTATCCATAGACTTTTTGGAAATTCACTTGCCAACGAGTGTTTCAGTTGAAAACGTGGCAGCAATAAAAGGACACCAATATTAGCAATAAATTGTTTGTCTCAGCTCATTCATTGTTCACTCTATTAAGCTTCAGCTCGTTTATAGTTGAATCATTGTCATTTTAATTTTTCAATTTACCATTCTGATCAATCTCATCACTGTGCTTATCATTGTCTGATCTTGCTGGTGAATTAGTTAACTTTCTATAAGAAGAAACATCTTGTGATATTGCTTGTAGTTTTGCCTCGGAAAGTGAAGGTTTTGTTCCATTTAATGAACTGCAGCATCTTCATGTGTTCCAAAATTCCCTAACCATTTCCTGTAATGTCTCTACCTCACCCTCACCCCTTTAAAAAACTTTGCTCGTCCACTATACTTTAAAGGTTAAGTCTTGAGTGACACTTTCAATGAAAATTGGTTCCTTTAGTTATGTATTTATTTGGGCTCCCATCATTATGCTTTTGGTGAGGGAAATATATAGATCTCTTAAGTACAAAAACTACTGGTCTGCCATATGAGGCTTTTTGCAATGGAACAAGTAATGTTTCCAATGGTTGTTCTACTATGTTTCCTAATCCTACAATTTCTGCCTTAATTCCTATGTCAGGTGTTGTGTTTAAAATCAGGATATGAATAAACCAAAATTATTTGTGTTTATAACTTGTTGCACATACTCATCACATTTAAAATCTCAAGGCATCATGTATGTAGACCCTCTCTCTTATATAATATTTAACATTTATATTTCATTTAATATGAGACTCTTACTCACACTTGATATATCAACACAATTAAGTATATTTCTAGCTTGCTCTTTAAAATTGTGATTCCTGCCTATATTTTTAAAATCAGGGTACTATGTGTATGACGAGATACATCATTTTAAAGAAAAATCAAGGTACGAATACGTTAATTATTGTCAAAATATGTTTCTGTTTAATATCCCTCAAGTATAGGGATTCAGTTATATATTATTACTAATAGGATTTGGTTGTTTAGTAATCTAGTTATAAGTATTTAAAATTTGTAATTTTAATTAGAAAAATAATAGTTTCTGGGTAGTAAGTCTCGTGCTTAAGCCGACGAACAGGCGTTTTAGGGCAGTGAATCCTTTGAAAAAAATTTCAAATATGAATAACTTCTTTTGTAGAACTTCTTCTTTTTCCACTCCTTCTACCCAAAACCTCTCAGGACAAAAGGAACCTATCAATAGTGAAGAGATTACTATTGAAGATTTTCAAAAATCAATTAACAATTGGCAAATTCCAAAAATCAAAAAGGACCAGGTTTATGAAACTAACCTTTTCAAAAACTTACTCAAAACTGACTTCGTTATCAAAACTGAAGAAAGAGATGTTCCTTTATCAAACCCTTTTGAAACCATAGATCTTCTTTCTCCAAAAACATTACAGAAACAATGTAACAGGAACTATAATTTTATACATATAGGTCTTGTCCAAGTGGGAATCAAACCTCTAACTAGGGAGGGACTAAACACATCAATCCTATGTGTCTTACGAGATGCAAGGTTCTTAAACTTTCAAGATTCAATAATAAGTACTATTGAGTCTAGTTTGTGTCAAGGACTAATTTGGTTTGAATGTTATCCAAATTTTTCTCTATCCTTGAAAGACCCAAATATCTTAAAATCCCTTATATTACAAATCAAAACTCACAATTACAATATGTTATCAGGATCTATTCCTGTAGCTATTATTTACAGAGTCCATTACAAAACAATGTTTTCAGCCTTTACCGCTACAAAGAATATTGAAAATAAAAAGGGTGAAACTCTATTCTTACAAACTGATTTAACAAAAGCAAATACAGTTATTCCAAAAACTATCATTTGGAAAGATATAGATATTCCTGAAGAATGGGTTCTGGAAGGTGTTGTTAAACCACAGTCTCCTGAACAGTCAAAACCAAACAACAATTTGAGAGAAGTACTGGCCCCTCCAGGCTCCCTTCAGTTATACAATTACCTGATAAAATTGAAAGCTTCACAAAACCACGTTTTTCGTGTTCTAGTATACCAAGTGCTACTTTTCAAAACGTAGGTTATTCCACAAATGTACCTCATCAAATCTATACGGCACCTCCTAATACTAATGAGGAGCAACAGAACATTTCTCCACCGACTTCACCATCTTTTTCTGCAATAACTGAAAATGTTATTAATGAATTAAATGTTTTAGAAAAAGAATTTGAAGTTGATAAAACTATGCTTCATAATGATTTCTATTCTTCAAAAAATACAGAGAAAAGAACTTGGTTCTTCGAAAACTTTTTAAAACAAAGAAAGGAAATTCAAAATGAATTTTACGAATTCGATTTTCAAAGTAAAACTCAGATTCTATTTTTTGATTGGTTTGAAATTTATGCGACTCAAAATCAAATTTCTTACCCTTTTAATCAGAACCAAAATTCTGTAAATCCCATAACAACTAGAAATAAGATTCCATAATGGGAAATGTCTAATGGTAAGAAAATACAATCCGATCATCCACCTTTAAGACAGATCAAAATAGCTCATTTTGATCAAGTTGTTGAAGCTGCACCTTACAAAATCTCAGGTGAAAATTCTGATTAAGATATAAAGAATATCATTATACAGAACAATTTCACAAATGCCCATCTTAGCACGATTGCTAAGCAATTAACCAAGATGGAAGAAAACCAACAGACCAACATTGTCTCTCCTGATGAGACAACTGGGTTGAAACTTAAGAACCCGGTCTTTAAACCTTTTCAAATTTCTAAAACCAGCCAAAAATTGTTCAAAGATGGTAAATTTGAATTTACCCAAGCCTTAAGAGACCAACTAAGTAGGGTAGAACAAAACAATCTTCTACATCCTCACCTATGGTTGTCAAAGACTCTCTAGAGAAAACTATCACAACTTTAGACCAAGCCTCTGAAGTTGAACATGAAAAACAAAACATTTGCAGACTCCAATGGCAAAAGGGTCAACCGTTAGCCATGGTTACAACACCAGACCTAGGAATTGAGAATAGACCAAACGTCCTTTCTCAATCTAAATTCAATGCTAGTACTGTCTATGAATGGAACATAGATGGTATGTCTGAATTTCAATATCCTAAGTCTTCTCCAACAAATGACTATGGCATCTAATGCCTACAGAACCCAAGCAAATACACCAGACAAAGCCATAGCTGAACTCCTAATAGCAGGATTCTCTGGTCAACTTAAAGGTTGGTGGGATTACCATCTTACATCTTCTCAACACTTAGAAATTTTAAGTGCTATCCAAACCACAAAGGAAGGTATTCCCATCCTCGACGAAATAGGAAACCCTATACCGGATGCGGTTGCAACGTTAATTCACACAATTAGCTTGCACTTCATAGGTGATCCTTCTCACTTAAAAGACAAAACTGCAGAACTTCTTTCAAACCTTAGATGCAAAAAATTATCTGATTTCCAGTATTACAAAAACACTTTCCTAACCAGAGTTATGCTCAGGGAAGACTCTAACCAACCTTTCTAGAAAGAAAAATTCCTTGCAGGACTCCCATCCCTTTTAGGAGAAAAGGTTAGAAACAAAATTAAGGAAATCTTTGGAGTAAACCAAATTCCATACAACCATTTAACCTATGGAGAATTAGTTAGCTTTACCCAAAAGGAAGGATTGAAAATCTGTCAAGATTTGAAACTTCAAAAACATCTAAAATGGGAAATGAAAAGAACCAGACAAGAACTAGGATCTTTCTGCAAACAATTTGAAATATCAACAACCAATACTCTTAAAGACTGTGGAGGTTCTTGTTCCAAAACCTTCAGAAAACCTCACCGAAAACCTTTCTCCAAACCAAGAAAACAAGATTTCTATAAATCTTCCAAACCTCAAAATTCCTATAATCAAACCAAATTTTCACAAGAAAAAACCCTTTCATAGGAAATTCGAACCTCAAACTTCAAAGCAAATAACTTATTATAAGTGTGGTCAAACAGGACACATTTCAAGGTATTGTAACAGAACCAAAAAACTTCATGAATTGCAAATTGATGAGCAATTATTACAAAAGATTGAAGCAATCCTTTTAGAAACTTCAGAAGAAGAAAGATTCTCAGAATCTGAATTGTCTTCTGAAGATGAAAAACCTTTACAGTTTGATGATTTAGAAACTTCCGAGTCTCCTAGTGAAACAGAGCATAGTTCTAAGTTGGTCTATGTCCTAACAAAAGATCAAGAATTAATTCTTGAAATTATAAAGCAAGTTGAGGACACAAACTTGCAAAAAGATATAATAGGAAAACTTCTAAGTACTTTTGAGTCAAAGCAAAATCGACCTTCCACTTCTTCTTCGAAGTTACTTTATAAGACCACCTATAATCTAACCAATATCCTAGGAGCAAAAAGAAAAATTCAAAACCCGGTTACCATCCAATCTCTTCAAGAAGAGATAAAACTTGTTAAACAGGAGTTAAAAACTCTTAAGCAAAAACAAGACTTAGATTCAAATATTCTCCAAACCCTTCTTTCCCAAATTCAAAATCAAACCGCTTCTGACCCAGAACGAGATGAAGAGGCAGAAGATAATGAAGACTACTCTCTACCCTTTCCCCCAAAAAACAAAATCGATAGCTTAAAAGAAATCCCAGAAGATTTCTTATGTATTTTGAGATCGATAACCACGAGAAAATATTTAATCAAAATCAATTTAGTCTTTTCTGAAGATTACAAATTTGAAGCATTTGCACTTTTTGATACAGGAGCTGACCTGGGTCATCTTAAAAAATACATGTGTATGAATAAATAAATTTATTGCATAAGTACATGTGTATGAATAAATAAATTTATTGCATAATAGTACTTACAATGAGTTTTGAAAAACGGAAATTAAAGATACAAGAACTGATAAATCGAGACACTCAAGATTACAAGATTTCTAAGTGAACTCTCTTGTGTTTCTAAACTCTGCCTTATACTTGAAGAGGAGCCATCCTTATATAGCCAAATGTCTGAGGAACAGATGACTTGCTTAGTGGAGGAAATGATTATATTCCTTTTTCTTTTTGACTGAGTATGTTGATGGCAGACAAACGGCAGTGGGATTCCTTATGCTTTTTTGACTTTTTATGCTGGTGGCAGATATTGGCCTTTTGTCTTTTGATGGAATTTCTACGAAATTTCTCTCTTTTTTTTAAAAAAAAAAATTCTAAAATAATCTGTTTCAAATACATAAGTCCTTTTTAAATTCCAATTTTGCCCTTTGGGCTTTTTTCACGTTTTTTTATTTAGGCTAGGCCCGATTTGATCAAATTTGGATTGGACCAAATTTATTTTGCAGGGGCGAAGATACCAAAACAGTCATCTTCGTTTTCGTCTTCAAAGTTTAAGGATGCATCTGATGAAGTACCGGAGGAAAATTTTGAGCAATTGGTCTTGCTTTTTAGTAGCTGGGCCATTATCTCAAAATATTCTTCTTCAGTTTTTGCAGCTGCTAACTGTGTCTGGGCAAATGACTTTTGAGCCAAGAATTGAGTTTGTACTGGCTGTTGTATCATTAACCCTTGTTTTTGAAGCCAAATTGGGCCTCTTTTTGGTCATTTTCAAAGTACCACGCTAATACCCATGGTAAAAAGAATTTTGTAGAGAATAGCATTAGAAGGTGAAAAATGTGTTCTCTGTCTGATGGTTTGTATTGTGTTTTAAAAAGTTGGAAGCTATTTTGGACTTCCGGTTTTAGTATTTCAAGGATGGATCCGTAAAATTTCCACCAATGGGCAAACCATTGAGGGATTTTTGATGCATCCATGATGAGGTTGAAGAAAAAGAGCCAAGTATGGCTGAATTTTTTATTTTGGATGAGGAAAGTATTATACCAGGCCTGTTGGTAGTCCCAGTAGTTGAAAGTTCTACAATGGTTAAATGTTGTTTTGAAGTCAATTGGGAACTGTTTTGCAGTATATAGGTTTGGTCTCCATTTCGATGGTGGGATGATTTTATGAATTTTCGCAGTGGAATAATCCACTAGGCCTTCTTTTGGGTTGTCTTGAATTGTTACTGAACCCGCCAATTCAAGAATGGCTTTGTAATAAAGTTGTGGTTTTGAAAAATCCCAAGGTTTAAAAAACCAACCATTTGGGAAATTTTTTGAAATGACCAATTGAGGATTTTTATTGTAATAGTGATCCTTTATTGTCCATATGTTTTGGGATTCTTTTTTGATGAAATACTCAGATTTTGGTTTAAAAATCATCAAAGTATGAGATTCATCCGGTTTCAAAGAAATTTTTGAAAATTCCTCTTGAGGAAGTTTTGAAATGATTTTACAAGATGATCCCTCCTGTGAAGGTTTTGAAATAATTTTGTGTGTAGGGGTTTTTGAAGATTCTCCCCTTTCAATTTTTTGTGAAAATGGAAGTTCCATTGAGAGACTTTCAATCTCTATTTGGAGTTCCCGGAGCCTTGCAGCCTTTTGAAAGTTAACGTCATCTGACATTAATCCTCTAATTTGCGCAAAGTTTTGGGGTGCCACAAGTTGTTGGCTTGCAAGCCATTTTTGAATTTGTTGAGTTTCTTCTTCTCCTTCTACTGCCTTTGCCCATGACTTGATGGGTTTTGCAGAGGAAATGGGTTTTGGGTTTTCTTGTGGTTGGTCCTTCTGGACCTCAATTCTTTTTGTTTTTCTGGGCATCTCTCAAGTCCTGTTTTGGAGAAATTCTATGGTTAGAAAATCTAGAACTGAGTTTTTGTCTCTTTTTATAAATTCAATATCAAAATCAAAAATACTAAGGATAGTTTGCCATCTGGCAAAAATTTGTTTTGATGCAATGTTTTGAACATCTTTTTGTAAAACTTCTTTTTCTGATTTGCAGTCAATACGAAGTTTTACAAAATTGAGTAAATCACTTTGGAATTTTGTGATGCACATGACAATTGAAAGAATTTCCTTTTTAATAGTAGAATAATTCTTTTGACAATCATTCCAGTGCGCAGAAGTAAATTGAACAATGCATTCCTTGTTAGCTAGTTTTTGTTTAAGAATTCCCCCATAACCTATATCAGATGCATCAGTTTCAACAATTTTTTGGGCTGATGGATCTGCTAGATGTAAACAAGGTATCTCTTTAACCTGTTTTTTGATTATTTGGACGGTTCTAGTATGTTCCTCTGACCAGGAGACAGGGTTTTTCTTTAACCTATCATGAAGAGGTTTTGCTATTCTATTGATGTTTGAACAGAAATCTAGGACATAATTTAAACTTCCCAGAAACCTTTGTAATTGGATTTTGTCAAGAATTTTGTCTGGAAATTTTTCTGCGAATAATAAAGACCTTTCTATAGGGGTTATGGTGCCCTGCGAAATGTAATGTCTTAAAAAATGGATTTTTGTTTGGAAAAGGGAAAGTTTTGATTTGGAAATCACTAGACCATTTTTCTTAATAATCATAAAGAAAGTTTTTAGGTGTTTAAAATGTTCGTCAATTGTTTCTGAAAAAATTAACACATCATCAATATAAACGATGCAAAATTTTGAAAATGGATTAAAAATGTCATTCATAATTCTCTTGAATTCTAAAGGAGCATTTTTCAATCTGAAGGGCATTACAGTCCATTCATATTGTCCAAACGGAACATTAAAAGCAGTTTTGTATCTATCTTTTGGATCTATTTGTATTTGCCAAAATCTTGATTTCATGTGGAATTTTGAAAATACCAATGCAGAATGTAGTTTTTGTAAAAGATCTTTTTTATTTGGGATAGGATAACGAATCCATTTTAGGGTTGTGTTCAAAGGTTTTATAATTTATTACTAGTCTAGGCGTTGTTCCTCTTTTTATTTATGAATTTTTGTTAACATAGAAAGTTGCACAACTCCAGGGAGATCTAGATTTAGTAATTAGACGTTTTTGTTCTAAATCTTGGATCTCTTTTTTGCAATGTTGTTCTAGCTCATAATTCATCTGGATAGGTCTGGCTTTAGTTGGGATTTGTTTGTCTGAGAAATCTTTTTCATATGGTAAGTCTACCATGTGTTGTTTTCTATCCCAAAAAGCATTTGGCATATCTGAACAAATTTCAGTTTCAATTCTCTTTTGTAATTCAGAAATTTTTTGTTTTATAAAATCCTTTTGTAATTGTTGTTCAATTCTGAGGAAGAAAACATCTTGTTTTAGAAAATATAGATGTTTTTCTTTTCCTTAAATTAAACAATTCAATTTAATTTTTTAAACAGAACAAGCTTTTAAAAGATTTAAGTTCTTTGTTCTAGGTTTCTCAATAAAAGGGAAAACGATTTTGGCATCTTTTGTTTTGCAAGAAATACTATCGTAATTGACAGAATAGGGAGTTATCATGTTAATGAAGGGAGTCCCTAAAATGACAGAATAAGATATATTTTCTAGTAAAACAAATGGAGATTTGTTAGAAACGTTACCATTTTTAATGGAGGCTTTAGTTTTATTTGTTATAGTCATTTTGGAGTTATTCGCGGCAACAAGTTTTTCATTAGTTTTTTTGGAGAAATCTAGCTGGAACAATGCTATTTTTTAAGCAGTTTAGGTCTGCTCCTGTATCAAAAAGTGCAAATACTTCAAATTTGTAATCTTCAGAAAAGACTAAATTGATTTGTAATCTGCCTTATATATATATATATATATATATATATATATATTGCAAACATATTTCAATTCAATAAATATATTTTTACTCTAATTTTGGAGATGGTATCAGAGATCGAGCCTTGCTTCTGCATAAACCTATCGCCTTCATTGCGATTTCTATTTTCCTGAAATCTTAGCCACCTTCATTGTGGCCCTTTTTGCCGCCTTCATTACGGTTCCGCCTTCACTGCGGTTTTTATTTTCATAAAATCTTAACCACCTTCATTGTGGCCCTTTGAAGCTTCTTTCATTGCAGCAACTTGAGATTTTTCTTTGGCCTACTCGCTGCCATAGTGTGTTCAATACTTATGTCGTTATTGTTCACAAACTTTTGACCGCCTTCTAGACCTCATTTCAGCGTCGTTTTCAACCAGATTGTAGATCGACCGTTTCTCGTTTAGTTTTTGGGGTTCACTCTCTAATCGGAGCACTTTTGTGGCTAAACAGCAACAACTTTGAAAGAATTGTATCTAAGATGGAAATGGAGAACATTTATTCACCAACTTGAGGGGGAGTGTCAAAATATATTTCTGTTTAATATCCATAAGTATAGAGATTCAGTTGAATAAGAGTACTAGTAGAGATTTAGTTATATATGAGTACTAGTAGGGATTTAGTTATATATTAGTACTAATATGGATTTATAT
>JBBPBP010000004.1:61590567-61635429 GCA_037974735.1 Cicer chorassanicum
ATATATATATATATATATATATATATATATATATATATATATATATATATAAAATGTATTGCCAACATATTTCAATTCAATAAATATATTTTTACATTAATTCTTGAGAATTATAAACATTAACTTTTTTATATGTAATATCACATGAGAGAGTTAATTGTTTGATTTCTAACAAAACATCACAATAAAAGTTAAAAATTGGTTTGGTTGTGATAAAAAAATTCAAACACATAATATTTATACTATTATATTTAATTATATTAATATATAATACGATAAAGTCACAAATTTCACTCAAAACAGGATAATGAAGAAAAATTGAGTACATGAGTTTCGAAAACATATTAGTTTTGGGTAAGTACTTAATACCTTTGTTTTAAAAAGTGGCTCGGACATCGACCAATGTTTTAAAATTGAATCACATGATTGAAATGATTTTTATTTATTTAAAAAGTATGATTGAATTAACATAATTTGAAATCAAAATATATTAAAATTCAATAATCGATACGGATAATTTAATAAATTTATTATTCTCTCTCTTTTAGGATAATTTATTATAATATTTTTTTAAGTAGTTAAAATACTCTATTATAAAAAAATATTAAAATGTCTTACTTTTTCCCGAATGTTGTATCTTCGTCTTGCGACAGCCGAAGGAAAAAAAATTGGTGCAATAGAAGGTCGCATCCATAGTATTACATTTTTTTTCTTCTTATCATTTTAACAATTGAATAATTGTTTAATTAATAAATTAAAAATAATTAAAATATTTAAAAAAATAAAATACTGTTAATAAAATACATTAAATTAAAGAAAAAAAGAAATAATTCTATTATTCTATAAAAAAAAGTTATTGTATTATTTTTTACGAAACAAATACTATTTTATTATTGTCACTTTGGAGTTTAAAGTGAAAAACATAATGTACATAAGTTATATAATAAATAAAAATAAAATTATTTGTTGACTTCAAAAGTAATTATTAATGTTATTTTTTTTTTTTTGCATTGTTTATTATATTAATAAATGACACTTAAAGAAGATGAAATTAAATGGTTTAGTGATTGTGTGCATTGTGATATACTTTTAGGTCGCAAGAACGATCTCAGATTTAGTCTTTTGTTGCATTAACACAAACCATCCATAGAGTTACCAATTGATTACATTTCAACCTTTTTTTTTTAAATAATCCTTTTTTTTTAGAATGTAGCATTATCTCCCTATTCTTCATGGTATTACCAAAATAAGTTATATTCAATTATGAAATTTTGATTTTCACAGTCCAATATTTCACATTTTATAAAAAAGTAAAACGTGAAATTTATTATATTTTATATAAAATTATATTTGCATTTTATTTTATATTAAATTTTGTATTTCAATAATAATATTCATTGCAGTCTTATACAAATTAAATACGACATGATAAAATCTATAATTTCACCTGCAATAATACAACATATAAACAACGGTGGAATTTAGTTATGACAGAGGGAGGTCACGGTCACCCCCAAAATGTTTTTGTTCGTAAAAATAATTATACCTACAATAATATTTATCAATTATATATGATATATATAATCAATATCTTACTAACTATGACTTTACGTTATTGATTCAGAAAATTAAGGTAAGTGGCCAATAGCGTGTGAGAACTACAGAATAATGTAGTTTTAATTAAATATATTAAGGAGTACGGTTTCTTTTTAGATTTGCGGTTTACGGTGAAGTAGATGGTTGTTAACGAGCAATAAATAGAAATTAAGTTCGCTAATGGGTGCGTTTGTTTCAGATTTTTTCATTAAAAAATCTATTTTTTTAAGCCAAAAATCATTTTGTAGGATTTGAAGGGTGTTTGTTTTAGATTTTTTTAAAATGATGTTGTTAAAAAAATCATTTTTTGGCTAAAAATGAAAAGTTAGAAATAGTAGTTTCTCGCATTTGCCTTTTTGCGATAGATGAGAGAGAAAAACTAAACACAATTAAAAAACACGGAACTTACCTCATTAACTAGAGAAAATGATTCAATTACCCCTACCTTATTTTGAAAATCCCAAATTGTCCTTCGTTCATTAGTTGAGTTTTTCTCTTTCACGTAGTGATCATTTTATCTCTTTCCACGACGTTGGTTTTCATCCAAAATGGTCATTGTAGTTTACAAAAAATCATTTTTACAAAATTGTATACAAACAGGTTAAAAATTATTTTTTTTAAAAAAATCATTTTTATAATAGTAAACAAACGGGAGTTAAAAAATCATTTTTTAAAAAATCTCTGAAAAATAATCTCTAAATTATTTAAAACAAAAATCATTTTTATTTAAGCTTAAACAAACGCACCCAATATATACTATGAGGTAATCGTATGCAGAGTCGGAGCTAGGAATTAAGCACACAGAAGAACCAAATATAAAAAGTATAATTAGTATAGAAAAAATAATTTTTTTTTGAGTTTAACATATACATGCAATTTTTCAGTAAAAAATATGTACATACATTTAAGAATTTATAAGTTAAAAGAAATGAAGTGAATTATTTTTTCGCTAATCATCTTTCAACTTTAAAAAAATACTGTCTTTTAATTAAATTTAGAAAAAAAATATTGTACATGGATTTTTCAATGTAATAAATGTGTAAAAAAATATATTAATTCAAAAGAGAGAAATCTTAAAAGATGTTAAAAAATTGATATCGGTAATAAATGAAAAGAATTATATACTCTATTTGTTTTAAAATATAAACTTCTATCACATATTTTACTCTAATTTAAAAAAGTTAGTAATGTAGTTAATGTGTCTATTTTGTATAAAAATATAGTTAAATTGTCACTTGTTTATAGATGTATTTAATATTGGATTTTCATATTTTTTTTTTAAATAGCTAAAAAGAATATCATATTTTTCATATTACTCTCAATTAGAGTTATGTTTGAAAATAATAATAAATGTGTAAGAATGAGCTATTATTTAGAGACATTTTTTTTAATAGATATTTATAATTAGGGATAAAGATAATAAAAGAAATTATCAAAAATACTTCATAAATGAATAACAAATGAAATACAAAAGAGTTTATAATTGTAATATTAAAAGAGTTTATAATCGTAATGTTGGAGGACTAGAACTGTCAATTTCACAAGCTTCTAATTATTGGCCTCAGCTCACATATTGAAGGGGTAAAAATTTTCATAGTTTAAATGGTCTCAACAAAGGAAAATCCTTAAAATTTTGTGGGCTTAGATGAGACTATGGGTCTACTTTTTCAAAAAAATAAAATCAATATTTTTTTGAAAAAATATTTTAATTTTTTTTATAAAAAAAGATTTACAACTTTTTTTTTCAAAATACTTTTTCAAGAAAAGAAAATCGATTTTTTCAAGAAAAATAATTTTTTAATTTTGCTCACAAAATTTTTCAAGAAAAAAATGATTTAAAATTTTCTGAGAAAAAAAAAATCGAAAATTTTTCAAAAAAAATATCTCAATTAACAAAACATTGGACCTATGAGCCCCTTCGTTTAAAGCCCTCAAAAAATAATGAAATAATGAGTCGGGGTCTTAAAAAATTTATTTCAATAAGGGGCCTAATATTAGAAGCTTACTATAAGATTTTTGAGAGTAGACCTGAGACTTTAGAACTTTATTGACAGTTCTATAGAGGACCATGGCCTTCCAAGACACATAACGACTTTACCACTAATTGCAACGGTCTCATTTAGATGATATATGTTTTTTAAAAACTATTAATTATATTAATTTTAATAATAAAATGAGTTTTATTATTAAAACATTTTTATTATTAAAACATTTTTATTTAAATTGTAATTTTTATACAATTTAAATACGGCAATAACTGAAGTCTTGTACTAGGTATTTTCTCTTTCAGTGTATTTCTGTTGGAACATAGAGTATGTTATAGTGCGAATTTAAAAATTTTGTTGAAGTTCCACATTGGAAAGAATTTATTTTTGTAAATTCAAGCGGAAAGAAACATGTTTTTTAAAATTCAAGTCTCACATTGGAAAGAAATTTTTTTGAAGTCCCACATTGGAAAACTCTCCTATTTTGAGTAGTTTTCAACTCTTAATATGCTAATATCCCACATTGGTTAGAAATCATATGTGAGTTTCCTTCCATCACTATATAAAGAATTTCAAACTATTGTGAAAAATACACCAAAGTTGGATGCATTTCCCAACTTTCTCTTTTCTCTCTTTTCTATTCTGCTCGACTGATTTCCGAGCCACTTCTCCCATATCTTTTTATCCCTTTGATATTTTAGAGCGGTTGGTCCTAATACCACTATGAGCGGGTTTTGTGTCGTGGTCTTTTGTAGTGGTTTTGTGTAATCTTTTAGAGCGGTTTTTTGTCGTAGTCCATTTGATTTATGAGTGGTCATAGTACCATATTACGAGTGACTTTAAATGTCATATTAAGAGTGGCTTTAACCGTCATGGGTTGTTTGATTCTAGGGACTTCGTGGTTGATAGTTTGTCTTGCACAATTTGGGCAGTGCCGCAAAACGTCTTAAAGAGAGCGACCAAGTACGCGACTCAACCCAGTAATATCTTCGGTGGCATAAATTGTGATTTTTAAATAGTTTTTTGAAACTCAAAAATAACAATTTTTCTGTTTGTTCAGCTTTTTTTAGAACAACAAAAATGTCATCCTTCAAAACGTTGGCAAGCTTCTTCTTAGTTAGAAAAAATAACATCTTTTGTTGTTATCGTTTGAAGTGGCATCCCTCGAACCGAAACGGTTTGTTGTTCCCAAAATAGGAATATGTGGTTTTTAGCAATGTGGTTGGTATATTTAGTACTCTATTTTGTAAATTAAGGTTTGGGTTTCTATATTCAACAAAAATGCTTTGTTATTGGTCGGAATTCTTGTGTGATTTCCTACTATACGATTAGTTAATTGCGCAAATAGATTAATTATTGCCTTGTAATTTATCGAATCGGTGTGTTAATTATCATTATTTATTATTATTATTATTATTATTACTATTATTATTATTATTTATTTTATTTTTAACATTAAAATTATAGCACTTATAGTAATTAATAAATACTATTTTATAGTATTTTGTGTGGACGTTTATAATGTTAATATCGATTAAAAAGTATTTCTTTGAAACTTATTTTTGATGGAATAAGACTGAAACATTTATAGTATGGATTTGTAGAATTAGCGATCAAATTAATCGCTTGAAAAATAACTTGAATTAAATTTGGCCTTTGCGTTATTGAGTTTTTAAAATTAAGGTAATTGGATTTACAACTAATAAACAATCACGTTAATGTTTGAATATTTGGTGTCATTGACTAATTATAAAATCGAAGTCTCGTGATCATAAAAATTGTTATCTCTGTATATTTTTTATAACAAAAATATTAATATCTATTTATTATAATAAAATATTATTTTGAAATACCGTGAACAATTATTTTATAACATTTCATTATTTTTTTATAAGTTATAAATTCGATAGATACAAATTATGGCTGATCATGGTACCCATAATTGACAATGACAGCCTTATCAACAATACAATCAACATCCTCTTGTATAATTATTAAGAAGTTTTAATTCTAACAATTACAAGACTTATTGAATGAGAGACATTTTATATTAGTCAAAGAGAGAAACTAACCGGAGCAGTCCAAAGAGAAGAGTCAATAGAGTGAAACAACTAAATAGAAGAATCAATGGGAAAAAGAGCAACAATCATGTAAAATAGTCAATCAAACAAACAAACAATCCGATAAATTGTTATGCTGAACATCATACCTTAGGTTCGAACTCGAGAACGTACAATTGTTTGTGAGATTCTAGTTATAATTATATAATTTATTTTATAGACAAAAAAGGCCTTTTGGTAATTGATTTTCTCAAAATTAAGGTGATTTTAAAAAAAAAGAATATGCATGGTTTTATATATACATTTAATTTCCATACACGGTTAATATAAAAAGTTTTACATGGTTGACTAATTGTGCATGTGACTTTATAAGTAATTATAACACAAGTCAAACATTATTAATGATCTGGCGGTTGTGATTGATTGACTATGTAAAAACTCTTTACACTAACCATATATATAAATTAAATTCTTTATTTATATCATCAATAAGAAATAGTTATATCTTGGCTTAACTATAATTTTCGTCATTTATCTTTTATTTAATATTCATTTTGATATTATATTTTTCTTTTTATTCATTTTGGTCATTTATCTTTTATAAGCGATTCATTTTAATTTTTTTTCATCATAACTCTTTCAAACAACTAGATAATTATTGTCATAAACTATTGAGATAAAATATTTGATTAGTTGTAAAGTTAAGTGTACAATCTTAATAAGGATGATGTGAAAATACAATAAACTTTAATAAAAAAAATTCAAAGTCTATTATTAGATTAAATAAATATTTTTTTTAAAAGAATATTATACTTGATACATATCGACAATTCTTAAAATGAATTTCAATGACCGAATGTGATAATAACTTCTGTTGTAATTGTGACAAAGACTAAAATACACAATTTATTAAAGATAAATAACCATTATAGCCTAAACAATGAAATAAAAATAAAAGACTAAAAAATAAAAGATAAAGTGATATAGAATTAAATATATATGACATTAATATTATGACATCATAATGACATCGAAAATGATATAGAATTACATAATCTAAAAAAAGTACGGTAGTGATAACTCAACTAACAAATCTCACACTGAATTAAGTATCTCATAGTAAATTAAGAATGGTAAAATTTACTTTCTCCTCTAAAATAAAAATAAAAAATACTACAAATTATAAGACTAAAATTATAAATTAAAATTTAAGAAAACTTATTTCAACAACAAAATCATTCAAAACACTAGTAATTCAATAGATCTACTAAAGTCCAAAATATTATAAGTGTTGCAAAATTGGTGATATTGGCCGACAATAGCATCCATCCACACACAGAACACAACACAAACGCCATAATCATTTTCTTCTCTTTGCATTGCATTGCACAACTCCTTCATCTATAACAAATCCACGTTCTTTCTTCTCTTTATTCATTCATTCCTTTCTTGCTTTCTTGTTGATGGTGTTGTTGGTGGGGTCCTCTTTTACTATTCCAAATCTCAAAAACCAGGATCCACACATTCCAACATCAACCTTAACCCCATGAATCATTCACTTCTTTTTCAATCCACCCAGATCTTTTCTCACCCTTTTCGATTTATTCTCTTTTTTTAATTACTATATGTCTCTTTAATATCTGATTTACATCTTTTCATGTTTTTGTGTTGTTCTCAAAATTACCCTTCATTTGATTCTGAGACCCTTTAGTTGTCTTGATGTAAAGTTTGATTCTTTTTTCAAATCTGGATCACTTTTGATTTTTCCTATTTTTTGGGGTATCATTTTTTTTTATTATTGTTCAATGGGTTGTTTTGATGAGGGTCATTTCAATGGTGAGGTTGAAAATGGAGTGAGTAGTATTGGAGATGAAGCAAATATAACAACAGTTGCTATTGAAGATGCTGTGAAGGTTCTGTTGTTAGGTCTTGGTGAAGATATTAATAGGGAAGGTCTTAAAAAGACACCACTTCGTGTTGCAAAAGCCCTACGTGAAGGAACAAGAGGTCATTTTTTTCTTTTCATTTTCTCTATTCCCTCCTTTTTTGGACACTTAAATGGTTTTTGATTGGTCTTGTGCTTTTTAATTGTTTGAAATTTGTACTAAATGAATTTGATATCTGAATATTGTAGTTTTGTTGATGTTTCTCTTATGAGATATGTTCAATTAACATCTTAGCGTATTAGTTATTTGTTTAAATTATTGAAAAGAGGAGATTTATTTCAATAGTTGTATTATATTGTCTTCAATGTAGCTTTGTTTTTTGTTTTCATCTTTGTTGTGTAGTTCTTATTAAGGAATAAAATTGTGTCTGGTTCAATATCTGAATTTGGATAAGAAGTTGTTTATGCTGGTGGGATGGATGTAGTTACTACTTATTAATCTTTCAACCATTTTGGGAAAGTTTGAATATTTGAAATTGAGATTATTGCAATCAAGGAAATTCATCTGATTTTTATTGGATAACATTTAAGTGATTATTGCATGGTGTGGAAAATATTTCTGATGTATTTCAAAATTGTAATTGTAGACACTAATTCGTTTAAATAGATTATTCTAAACCTAACTGGTGTGATCAATGAGTATATCCATTTATAATTATGTAAAATGAAAAAAAGTTGTCATAATATCTTGCACAGCATTGTTACTAATCTTGAAGAAATTGATCCTTTTTTCAGGTTATAGACAAAAAGTGAAGGACATTGTTGAAGGTGCTTTATTTCCCGAAGCTGGCCTAGAAAATAATAAAATTGGTCATGCTGGTGGTGCAGGCGGACTCGTGATTGTCCGAGACATCGACCTTTATTCCTACTGTGAATCTTGCTTGCTACCTTTCCAAGTCAAATGTCATGTTGGTTATGTCCCTTCTGGCCAAAGAGTTGTCGGCCTAAGCAAGCTCTCGCGTGTGGCTGAAGTATTTGCTAAACGACTTCAAGAGCCGCAGCGTCTTGCAGACGAGGTGTGTTCAGCTCTGCAACAGGGAATAAAGCCGGCAGGTGTTGCTGTCATTCTTCAGTGTACACATATTCACTTTCCCGACATAGAATCGATCTTTCTAGAATCAAACCAGAAAGGGTGGGTGAAAATACTCGTTTCATCAGGTTCTGGTGTCTTCGAAAACAAAAGCGCAGACGTATGGGCCGATTTCTTTTTCCTTATTAAATCTAGAGGTGTTGATATGGAAAAAATTCATCTTCGAGGATCGTCCGAACAATGCTGGTGTCCATCTCTGTCTGCTATTTCCACGAAAGTTTCCTCCAAAATCGGACCGGTCAATCCAGCTATGGTTGCTGCAGTCTCTTCCATTCTAAAATCTTTGGGAGAAGATTCGGTTAGGAAAGAGCTAGCAGGGACGCCTAATCGATTTGTGAAATGGCTGTTGAACTTCCAAAGCATTGACATGGATGTAAAGCTGAATGGCTCCCTTTGCGGTCGGATAAATTCTTCGAATTCCAACAGGGAGGTAAACATAAATAACGACAAACAAATATACTCGGAGTTGAACTTGCCGTTTTGGTCGCAATGCGAGCATCATATACTTCCATTTCACGGTGTTGTGCACATAGGATACTTCCTTTCAGAAGGATTCAATCCGATCGGAAAATCACTTTTACAATCGATAGTACATTTTTACGGTTTCAAGCTTCAAGTTCAAGAAAGGCTAACAAAGCAGATAGCAGAAACCGTTTCGCCGCTTTTAGGTGGAAATGTAATAGTAGTTGTAGAAGCAAGTCACACATGCATGATTTCTAGAGGAGTTGAGAAGTTTGGTAGCAGTACAGCTACCATTGCTGTATTAGGATGCTTTTCAACTGACCTTGATTCTAGGACCTCATTCTTGCAAAGTATTGCAAATGCTACATCTTCTGGAGGGCAATGATTAATCTTATTGGATCCTTTGTGTCTGCATATGTAGCCTTTTTGTTTATAAAATCTGATGACAAAGAAATTTTTGTTGGTAGGCTTAGAACTAGGGTTTTAGTAGCCTTATCCTTGGGCTAGCCCTAGAGTGAGCCACTTTGTCCATGCTCAATTTTTTTTTTTCTGTTTTGTTTACAAAGGTTGATACTCTTCATTATTTTATGTAATGTGGAGGAGGTTCAGAAAGGAAAGATTTAAACCTGTTGATGTGCTTGCAAATGCTTGACTTCCATGGAAATGCAGGGGTTAGCATCTACCAGTTTTGAATTGATGGTTATATGAATATTGTTCATTATTTTACTTGTCCTTTACCTTATTTTAGCTGTTTGATTATTATTCCTTTATTAAATACAAAATAATTTCTTATTTAATTGTTTTTAGTCGCCCAGCTGATAATGTTCAAATTTGCTCTCTAAAGTGTAAAAATTAAAAAGTGTAACTTTGAAAGGGGAATTTTATTATAAGATAGAAAAGAACTGTTTATGAGAGCTATTGATCTTGTATAGCTTGGTCTCACTAGTAAGGTTTGAGAAAGTGAGGGCCTATTTATAAGCAAATCCACTGTCCAAATGTGTAGTGGAGGATAATGATCCTATTACTTTTTAGGTTCATCCTTTTTCAAAAGTTTCTGCATTATGTGAAGATATTTTCAACTATTTCTGCATGTGACATATTCTAGACATTTTTCTCAAGTAAAGGTGTGTCACATTTAACAATTGGCATATGCATGTGACATTAGCTTTGTTCAAATTCCCTCTGCCAACAATTTCGTACAACTCTTATCAAGAAAAATTTATAACATCTATTATAAATGACTTGGAGTGAAAGCATTACATATTGGATGACATAATCATCTCAAAATATGATAACATGCTTTAATTACGAGCTTTTATGGAAACCCTTTTAAATACATATATATTGTTACCCTTTACATTTTATACAATTTATGAACCCCAACAAATACATAACAAAATATACTAATGGTTGGCAACAATTAACCACAGTTACATGTTATTTAAAAACTTAAAGCTTTTTGCAAACCAGCAGCATATTGTCTTGCCCACTGGTCATAATGAAGAATTTCTTCAAGTGAAGGAGATGTTACCAATTCTTTTTGATGTTCCTGACATGTTAGCTCCACAACCTTGAAAATATCTAGATAGCTAATCCTGATAACACAAAAATAGCCAATCAAAAGAGGATTCACCTTGTCCCCAAGTCGCAGCTTGGTCGAGCAACGACACCGAAAGAGTTTGAAAAGGAGGTCTCGGGTTCAAATCAAATCTTAGCTACTAACATAACATGTTAACGACAATTAAGATTTGCCTATAAAAAAAAAGGATTCACCTTGACACAGAGACATCTTTTATTTGAAGAATATGAATAGTGCAGGTAAGGAAGCTAGCAAAGAAAACTAATCAAGCCTTCTATTATGAAATGGTCAAATATAAGTTTTTCCTCACCAAATGATACAAATATAAATAATGGAGTTGCTATGACTTTGATTAATTAAACAAATACTTTTTTCCCTTTTATGAAGCTTTACATAAAAGGAATACACAAATCTACTGACATATTCTAAAAGATCTTGAAAATAAGTTTCTATTTTGAGCATTCAAACAAAACAATCTATTACTTTGTGTATGTAAAATCATGTAATAGTAATACTTTAGTACATAGCTAAGGATAAGTGATAGCTTGTTCAACTTCACAAATTTCACTATCATCACAATGGGATTTTATTTTCCATGACTATATTCCATATGGTATAAAGTTTTAGTAATAGATTATATGAAAGTAGTGTGAGCTTGTCCATTTGAAACACAAAAAATGCAGTAGAATTCTCAATGCAAAATGCTAAGGAAAATAACTAAGATTATGATAAACTTACTTTTCTTCAACAAACAGTTCTACAGCTATCTCATTTGCAGCACTAATAACTCCTGTCATGGTGCCTCCTGCACGTCCAGCGGCATAGCAAAGATTCACTGATGGAAACTTCTTAGTGTCCGGAGCTTGAAATGTTAGAGAACCGTACCTGAATCATTAGAATGGTTAACAATATAGAGAATCACAAGGAAGAGAAAAAACAAAAGACAGCTAGGGTTCCAAAAGAATACGAAATCTTGTGAATACAAGGATTACAAAGAGAATAAATAGTAAAACATAAACGGACTAAACTACTAACTTATAAACATAAAAGGTCCAATAACATAAGCCTAATAAACTATTGTCTTACAAGAATATATTTAAATGTGATAAACTGTGTCAATATGTTGAACAATTGGCAAAAGTATATGATAGGTCCTTATAAATAAGCTTATAAATGAGCACTTATATGAAAAATATTTATGTTATAAGCGCTTAATTAAGCTGTTTGTATAAACAGAGAAAATTAATTGTACTTGGTGAGATCAAGGCGAGGCCAAGTTATTTCAGAACAATAGACTCTTTCTGGCCAAGACAGAGTGTAAAGGAGTGGCAAACGCATATCAGGTAACCCCAGCTGTGCAATAACAGAAGAATCCTGCAAATAACAAAAATCACATAAGAAAAAGATAAAAGCAATATATCATGATTATTTTGCTTCATTTGTATTTCCTTTTATATTATTTATTGTTATATTTGAATTTTAACTTAAGGACTACACATTTTGAGGCCATCAAGTTGTAGATTTTTTAATTCAGTGTGTTACAATTTGTATGTAGAGGACTACACATTTTGAGTATATTTGCATTTTGTAAAGGGTTAAACCTGTGTTTCAACCAATGAATGTATGATAGATTGTGGATGAATAACAATTTCAATATCATCATATTCTGCTCCAAACAAGTAATGTGCTTCAATTACTTCTAAACCCTGCCAAGAAGGAAAAAAAATTAACATTTTATATAACTAAGAACATATCATTAGATAGATTTACATGAAAACATTTTTCATCAAAAAAAGTTGATTATAGCACGAACAAACCTTGTTGAAAAGGGTAGCAGAATCTACAGTTATCTTTCTTCCCAAACTCCAGATTGGATGCTTTAATGCATCAGCAACTTTAATGTCTTTCATCTTTTCAGCAGGCCATTCTCTGTTAATACCATGAATGATTGATAATTCAGGTCAATTATATATAGCCTAAGAGATGGAACAATTGAAGCAGGGTGAGAGCCCTTGCAGTATGGTTCAGAGGTAATCTTGTAAATTAGACTACAGTATTTAAACACAAGTTGTACCCTATAAATCATAAGCTTGAATTATAATAGAAATGTAATGCAACCGCACTGCATACGGATATATTGGCACAATTGACCGAACTCCATGAATAAATCTCATGTGTTCTTTGTAGGCGTTTTTCGCATCTGTTTTCTTTTGAACTAGGGTTGTTGTTCTAACATATTTAAATATATCTCTATCATGACTATACAAGTTGACAAGAACAAAAATCTAAAAACACCTAAGGAAGTTTTTTGTACTATATATAGTTCCCTTTTTTTTAAGTTCCCTTTCATTGCATCAAGCTTAATAAAAACATAAAGACAGAAGCATAGAACAGACTGGGTTGTTTACGAATATACAAATGCAAATACATTTGAGAAAACAAATTTTACATTTAAACATAAACAATTCTTCAATACACCAAGATAATAAATAACATGATCCATATAAGCTTCATCTTGTAAACTTTCAATACTCTTGTTGAACTACTTTGTCATATACATACCTGAAAGCACCTCCAGAGCCAGTTAATTGGATTTTCCTAAGTGCACCCTTTGGCAACCCTTGGATACACTGTGTAATGAAAAATCCTTTAAGCATTAGTGATCAAGAATTGATGCAAATGATGATGTACTTAATAAATACCTGAAAAATGGCAGAATGTTCAGAATCAGCAGGAAGAATTTTGATGTTATTCTTGTGAGCAAGAGGAAGAACAAAAGCGCCTCCGGCAATCATTGTCTCTTTGTTTGCCAATGCTATATCTTTCCCTGCTTCAATCGCCGCAACCGTTGGCTATAAAAACAAAAAAACAAAAGGAAGCATCAGTTTGAAACATGTTTGTTTCAGACACTAATTGTAGATACTTCTTCCAGTCGAGATTTCAACATCAGTTCGCCACATAAATCAAATAACTATGCTACATAAATCACTATCAAGTCTTGAACATACACATATACTTTGACTAGTCTCACATGATTAATGAAATTAAATATGCTACATATCACTATGTTATATGTATGAAGACTATGTGAAAATGACATGATTTTGAAGTTACCTTTAATCCTGCACAACCAACTATTCCTGTAACTACTGTGGCTGCATCAGGGTGACGAGCAACCTGTATTAGACACATTAGTTAGTTATACAAGTTAACAATAATGACTCCATATGCCAATCATATGATATATATCACTGAGTCTAGCGCAAGTAATTGGTGTGCAGTATCTGTGAGTGTTGTAAACTCTTGATTACCAAATCCTATTATGATATGAGACAAATGAAGGTTTTCACCTCAATGACACCTTGTTCTCCAGGGATGATTTCAGGTTTGTGTTCTAAATCAGCCAAAGCCTCTTTGAGTTCATCGATTCGCGACTCGTCTCTAAGAGCAACTACTTGAGGCTTAAATGTCTTTACCTGCACAATATAAAAATGAGATGTACTCAAAGATATGAGAATGATTAAAGATATAGTTTTAAGGGAATTTATAAATAAATAAGTTAATTGTCTGATTTTGTAAGGTTTCAAATTAATTAGGAGTAAGGTAATTGTGTTGTTACCTGATCAGCAAGAAGAGTAACATTTGAACCAGCTGCAAGCCCCACAACTCTAAATCTTTCTGGAAACTCAGCCACTATGTTAAGGGTCTACAAATATAAAATATTTGATTATGAGTATGGTATATTAACAGAGATGTGTGTTACAAATCTAAGTATTAGGATAACCTAAAATTAAATTATCGATTAAATTCTTAATTAAGTTGCATATCCAAACGACAATTCACAAGGCACAATTAAAATCCAGCATATGCTTTTAATAATTAATATATTTGTCACAACAAAAATGTTACTCCTATATTCCAATGTTTGTTACCTCAAGAATATGACTTGTTGGTAGAGAAATTGAAGTTATACCTGAGTTCCAATGGAACCAGTTGAGCCTAAAACAGAGATAGGTTTTGGTCCATCCCAAGTTTTAAAATCACTAGGCTCAGGTATTGCTGTTCCTGGCCAAGCTGGTTGTAGTGAATTTGCTGAGCAATAAACTTTTCTCTTTATTCTTGTGTTACCCTCTTTTCTCTTCAATGCAAAGTTACCTGATATATTATAACATAGCACAAATAATCATTTGAACTATAGCTTAGTAAATTATAGATGGTTATATGCACAAATTCACATCATATAAACATATTTGTTAATTTTAATGTTGTTTAATGAACAAAATATCTTATTTTAGTCTCTTGAAAAAAATCACACTTTTAATCCTTTAACTTAAGTCGACTAAAGAATTTTGTAGGGATTTTATATTTTAAATAAGGGAACTTTGAGTAATTTAATTAAAATTTGTTTAATGGTGACTTGTAGTTTACTCTCTCCTTAGAAAGGAATTTGAATTCTATTTTTGGAGTCGTCTAATTAAAAGACAATTTAGTTCTATGTGAAAAATTGGATATGTGACTTGGCCTATTTATATAAGATAGCTCAAATACCTTACTTATTAAAAGATATAAAGAAAATTAATGTCTTTGTGAATTTCTTTTTAACATGAAATGGTTGAATGTGTAATTCAAGGACTTCTTAAGATGTCATCTATCATAGTATACTATTTTTTTAAGTACGGTTTTCATGTGAATACATAGTTATTGTGGAAAAAAAATTAATTACCATTGTTAGATTAAAAATTAACATTGCAGCTGAATTTTTCTTTAAGATTTAAGATCACATGAAAAAATTGTAATAAATGACTTAATTTGGATTGTCAATTGTATTGTATTTTTAAATAAATAAATGGCAAGTAATTGAAGTGATAATAAGTAAATAAATAATTTATTTAAGAGATCGATTTATCCTAATTTTTTTCCATGCACGTCAAAGGACTTAAACATTTAATATTTGTGTCACATAACAGTAACTCATATTTTTTCTCTAATTGATGGAGAAGAGAGAGATAGAGATAGGTACTAAAAAGAATATGCTTAAAAAAAAAAAGATTTATAAGCACTAGTAAAGTTTTATTTCAATATGCATATGTAACTATAACATCACACAATATTACAAAATATATAGCACACAAATAAAATACTCCATATATATATCCTCTACTTGGCATAACAAAGAAGAGGCCCCACCCATAAAGGATTATTTTTTTTAGATAATTTAGAAATTATATATAATACTCTCACACTCACTCAACATAAACTATTAAATATATATATATATATATATATATATATATATATAAAAACACAAGCCATGGCCACACAATCTCTTATCATGGAAAGCTTTCAACTTTAGTAGCTACATTGGTTCCATGGGAGCAATACATTGAGTAGATAGGACAATAATAGCTAGGATTAACGAATAAACATAATTTATACCAAATCAAACAATCATAAGGCCACCCAAACTTTTGAGATTTGTAAAGAGCGTCATGTTTTTCTCTTCTTGCGCCCTCAACACTATAATCATTCATAATCGTCACAATAAGAACTAAAATAAGTGAAGTAGCCACGGTTTTTGCCATAGTGTGTATGAATGAGTATTATTTTTTTATTTATAATATTTTCCTTTGATCACTCGATATTGTATAATTTGCATGGAACAAATTGGCTACAAATCATTCCAATTTATAGAACTATTGATTTCCTTAATTGAGATGTGAATGAATTAAATTTGGATTTGCGTGAGGAAAATGATTTTCACATGATTAAGGAAGCTATGAAGACCGTACGTAGGAACCATGGTGTGTTAAATATTAATTAATGTTGACCTGTTGATTTTTATAGAAGGGATAAATAAAAATTAATTAAGTCAAATGATAGTATAGAATAACAAATGGAAGTTTAGGGTGATGACCACCATTCATTGATTATAAATTTTTCTTCACTAGTTATATGGACAAATGTCCATGCCTCCAAGACGCCAGGTGGTAGCACACTCAGGTGGTACTTTATTATATTTCAAGTCACATAAATTTTTATTTATTTAAAAGATACAGTAAATATCACAGTAAACTTACAACAACTGTGAAGTTTCGGATTTGAATTCTACGAGGTGTTGAATTTTTAACAATATCGATATTTGTTTATTGAGTTTATAACTCAAGGACATTTATAAATCATATTTATTAGTGTAGTTGAGTGTTGAAGAATGACTTGTTAGTATGAGTTAAAAGTCTCAAATTATTTAAAAAAATAATAATATGTGGTAGATTTTTTTAAAATTTATCAGGACTCTTTATTAATTTTAACTAATAAAGAAACTATATTAAATAACATATCTATTTTTTTAAGAAATATATATTAAACAATATATGTATATAAAAAATGTATTACCAACATTATTGTTCTTCGTAAGTATTTGATATTGTATTTTGCGTGATTTAAAAAAATTGATACGCTATAAGTTAATATAAATTTTAAAATATGAAAACAACAATTTTTTCACAAATCATTAGCACCTAAAATTATCCGAAAACGATAAACAATAAAAAATTAGGAGTGTTGATTAAGACTAAGCTAGGAAAAAATAGTTGAGTAACCAACTTATGGATCATCATCAAGGGAATACAAAGTCCATGGGTGAGAGAACTCTACTTTTTCTCAGAATTTGAATCAGGAAACATGAAAGAGTTTTTTTTCTTCAAGAAATAGGGTTGTCTTCAGAGGTGGCACCAAATATATTCGTTGAATGAAGCATGGGAGCTAATTAAGTTAATGTGTTAAGAACATGATATATAAAGAATTCATCTTTTTTTATTCATAAATATTAGGTTGTACATAATTTGTAGCATACATCAATAAAATACAACTCTATTTTCATTTCAATTTACTTTGGTGGCAAGTATTTACTTTTATTTTGTGTTTTTCTAGTTTAGATAATGCAGTTTGTATCACTTAACATGATAGTTAAGGAACTTATAACTGAAGAATAAAATTTGTTTTTAACATAATTATCTTAAGCAAAAGAAATCAATGTTGAAATGTATTAGTACTAAATTCAATACATATTTTTACATAAATAAACTAATAGTCCAATTAAATTAAGTTATATTTGTGCACTAAAAAAATTAAATTTTATCTTGATATCTAATATGACTTCTAATATGACTTGTTAAATAATACTATATTTGACATCTTATGTAAACTTTATTTCATAATAATAATTTCTTTAAATATGTCTAATTTGAGTAGAGTGATATGTTTAAATTTCATAAAATATTAAAAAAAAATCATGATGTTACACAAAGTACAAGATTTATTAATATAATAATAATAATAATAATTTATTTTTATTTACTAAATAGGATAATATGATGGATCTAAAAGATTTTTGATGATTTTAATTAAATAGATTTATCTACTTAAAAAGATTGATCTACTTCTTTCGTCCTATAATAATTAACTTATTTTGTTAAAACAAATTGTCACAAAATAAATAATTATTTTAATTTTTAATATACAATTTTTTTCAATTTTACCTTTTATTTAATACTATTGACATAACTTATTCAATATATTATGCATTTATGACATTGATAATACACCAATAATTAATAAAAATAATTTTCTAAAAATGATATTATCTATTTTATTTATATACTTTTTAATATATAAAAAATAATAAAATTGTTCAATTATTTTTAGCCAGATATTATATTGAGTTTATCGTACATTTAGCCACCGTACGCGTACCGTAGTGATGGATATAATCAATTCAAAGCCTAGCCGTGGCTTATTCTAGTAACTTTGATATCTTATTCATTTTATTTTGAAATTCTGGAATACACATGAAAAAGATAATTTTACTCTTTTAATTATTTATAATAAGTTTTAAAATTGATAGTTTTAAAAGTTTCAAAATTTCAAAACTTTCGGAAGTTTCAAATCTTCAAAATAAGGATTATATTTCAAAAAATTGGAAAGTTTCCAAATCTGGAAAGTTTTAAAAGTTTCGAAAATTCTGGAATTTTCTATTTCGGAAGTTTCGAATATTCTGAAAATTTTATGTTTCGAAACTTTGAAATTTTCGAGTGCCATTTGCTTTTGATTTCGAAGATTTTGAAAGAGGGGTGAAAAAAAGAGAAGTTAAAAAAGTTGAAGGTGTTATAAATGGTTAAAGGGCAAAATTGTATTTTTCACGTTGATTGAGGGTGGCAGATTTATGTGTGGTGATGCAGGGTAAAATCCTCTTTATTTTATACGGTGTAGATTACTATTTTGTGTTTTCTCAGTAATTTATGGATTTGAATTTCATGGAGTTAGTTCTGCAATTAGGATATATGAAGCCGTCCGATTAAGATCAAGCGATTGAAATTTTTAAGATTTTATTTCAAATTTAGATTGGTCTTAGTCGGACGACCTCAGATACAATGTTGGAGTCTGAACAAAATTTTTGGGATGTTAAATTTTTAAAATTTTAATTGATAAATTAAACATAATATTTTATTATATATTAAAATTTTAAGTTGTAAATTTGTAATTTGAATACGTAAAATTTGTAAACACAACCATAGAAGAACGGGGAATTAGACCGAGAAGTTACACAAGTTTTAGATAGGTAGAAATACGAGCATGACATATCAATTTAGTTCCTTGTTTTGAAGAGGAAAAAATCTGAACGCCAATTTAGATAAACTTTTACTATTTTTTTCACAATTTTTATAAAATTAAGACATTTATTTTATAAAATCCAATTTTTACGAATGCTAAATTTTGTGTACTATTAAAACAATTGCATAAACATTTTTTTATAACACAAGTACATAAACTACAAGGATAAAATAATATATAAATAATTAAATACACCATTCTTTTAAGATAACACTGATATAAATATAGTGTAAAATAAAATATTACGGATTCGTTCATATATCGATCGTTGATTTTAAATGCCATAAAACCATTGATTAGAGGTTGGGTTTATTTGATTCAGTTAAGTTTAGATTAAAACACTAAACAAAAAAAATTTAAAAAATTAATTATTTTCAATTGAAATTTGACTTATAAATTGTTGGTTGAATTTTTATATCTTAAACGACACTCATCATTTATATCTTAGAGACACTCATCAGTAGTATTTTAAATCGAAAAATGTGATGTATTTTTTTAAGATTTATTTTATAATTTTTGTTATAGATTATAAAAAGAATTGTTGGTTCTAGTCACAACAAAGCTCCCCCTTCCTTAAATGCATTCAATCCAGATCCGTAATTTACTGCTTCCTCACGACGACCACTGTTTTGTATCTTCAAAATAAACCTCAAATTATATATCATTATCATGGGTAACATGACTAGTTGCATTGCTTGATAATAAAAATACTCTACATAAATAATAACACATAATAGCCAGAAAGAAAGCATGGTAACTCACGTGGATAAAAAATTAATCTCTTATTTTTCACATGTCCTATATATAAAAAATACCTTCTTTAGCTATTAATGTTTTTTCGTATGATGTTATGTTTGTATTGCTGATTGGAAAGAAAAAAAAAAGTTTATTTAAACCCAATCCAATTCAATAAAATAATATTCAACACAAATTATGGTAAAATAATTATAAGCAAGAAAGTTAAATATATGCTGAAGAAAAGAGGAAGCCCTTACATGATTATTATTATCATTATTCGTTTATACCATATATGTATTTGTCAAAAACAAAAAGAACTATATATGTATGTTACAAAGATAAAAGAGAAGTACCTGGGAGTTTTGTGGAGGTGTTAACTGAGTTGAGTATATCTGAGAAAAATAAGGGCTTCACTTGAGCTGATCGCAAATTCAAAGCCATCAACAAATTTGTTGAATGATCAGCCACTCAATGCATATACTGACCCAAAAAAATAACCAATCAGTATATTTATAAGCAATTAATTAATTAGAAATATTATAAGATGACAAATTAAGTGAGAAAATAATTGCCACAAAATTTTATTAAAAGAAAATAAGAATTGCCACAATTTATGTGTGGCCTAAGAAATGATAACTTCAATGACAAGGATAATAATGTCACAAAGCTTTGTGGAAATTTATGTTTTTAAGGCTCTCTTTTATTGGTACACTTGTTTATTGTATATGAAAACAAAATGTGGATAATGGGACCGAGAGCTACGGTAAATTGGGCCCAATGAATAACCGGCACTCGTTGTTGGATCCATATAGATCAAGAAATGAAGATATGGATTCATGTATGTCATGAAACTTCCACTTCCATAATGCATATTGCTACTATTATCACACAACAAGTGAAGACAACGTATTGAAAATAGTCCTGCTTTCTTGTTCATAATTCACGTGGTCCTGATATTTAAATGATTTTGATGGAAATATAAGTTGAAATTGATGATACTAGTATCAACTTTTGGGGCGGGGGGAAAGACAAAGTGTCAAATAATCATGATAAAAAGAGAATTTGAATTTTGTTAGTTGAAATTATAAAGTCAAATTTTTATCACATAATTAACATTTCATGAATAAGAGAAGACTCATTATTCAATGTTTAATTTTAAAAGTGGTCATGTATAAATATATGTGTGTGTGATATATATATAATATTGTATAATCTATTCAACTATATATCTATTTGTTTATATTATTTTTATCATTATTTATTAAGTATATATGTTTTTTTATCATTACATAAGACAAATAGGTAAATTTAATATCATTTTTTATCATCCTTTTCATTGATAAAAACTCATTAGTGTCAAGAAAAGCCACAAAAGTAAGGAAGCTTATAGAGATACTTTCATGTTACACATTAACGTAAGTTTTACATTGACAATTAAATTATAGTTGGGTGTGCCTTTCTGCCTAATAAGAATGTGTTCTTTAATCTACATAAAACATCCTTTTAGTAGCATTTTGAATGATCTCTTTATACATTTCAATGCTGTGTAATCTATCTACTACAGTGGTTGAAGTCACAATAAAAGTAAATTGAAACCTTAATCAAACCATTCTAACAATAGCAAAATTTGAACCCTCCAATTGCTATTCTGAGAAAGGCTTTTTCTATCTACCAGTCTACCACAGTTTGGGAATGGAATTACATAAGCAATTGATTGTGAAAACAATAGAACACAATGATCTACAGCCGTCAAATCCTTGTAAACAAGTTCCAACATGGCATGCCCGAAAGAACTAGAGAATGCAAGAATGATCTGATTATTTATAGATGCAAAAATATACATTTTACAATATCAAAATTTACAAAGCATTTTTCCTAAAGGGGGTATGGGGAGCACAATGGGGAACTCAACATATTTATTTACAGTACCATCATGTGGTAGTCAATTATATGAACTTACACTCTTAGTGCAGCAGGTTAACAGTTGAAAACGCTGAATGTTCAACTATATAACCGAGCAAGTATCACCAACTTGTCTTTCGCCGATTTTGAAAAGATTTGGATTTGGTAGGCAACTCCTCATTTTCAGGCTTCCGCCAAGCAATATTGACATCAAATAGCAATAACCATAGTTTAAAGATCAACGACTCACAAGCCAACCTGGTTTAATTAGGATGTCTTCCTTAAAATTGCGACCTGAGACAGACACCGACTCGCCTTGACGACGGTAACACTACAAAGTATTAGAAGCACAAGTAAGAAAACCCATCTATAATAACAGTGTCAATATTATAAGGAGCATAGCTAAACAATCACCAATAATTGTCAATCAATGTAGTCTACCAAAAGAAGAGTACCAAATTACATTCATTTAATTTTAAATAAACCGTCAGTCAGCTTTAGCCCAGAATGTAGTAATGACAATAAAGACTTGCATATTAAAAAGAAAAATGACAAAATTAGGAGCAGATAAAACTTCAAAAATAAGTACGATTAATTCCAAAAAAATCCACTGCAAGGTAACTTTGCACTTATTACTTTCTTTGTTGCACTAGAAATCATGTCATGAATTTCAAAATAACACATCGGGAAACAGCTTAGTGGTACAATTATGGATGATGAGGCATTGAAGTATGGGCAAAAAGCTCTATTTGAGGAGTCGAGAGAAGTGATCAAGCACTAACCTTGTAACATACAACTGTATCGTCAGGGTACATTGCAAATAACTTAGTACCAAGGCGTGCATTACAGGAATCGCAGAGACTCTCATCATTAATCTGTACATGCCTTGATCTTTCATCTAATCTTGACAACCTTGCATCAATGTCTACGGCGCGAGATAAATTATGCACAATCTGAAACATATGTTATTAAAGTTACCAATAATACTTGGTTGTCTACAGATATATAAGACTGACAAAAAATGTCAGATTGCAAATAAGTTATCTAAAAAATATTGCACGCAAGGAAATCTTGGTAAAAAAGTGGTTCAAGTTCAGGAACAGTTATGAACTTGAGTGGTTGAAAGTCCACATAAAATGGTGATTCGGCAGAGACTCTACTCAAAAAATGATTGTACTTAAACTACTCAGAGACTAGGAGAGAACATAAAATTTGTTGTGGTTGCAAAAAATTTGCGGAATGCACCTCACTAGAAAACAAGATTACCCATTACTCTTGATAGCAATTAGCAACCACTACAATTCTTATTTGAATTCCAAAAGCACTTATAAATTTGTTGTAGTTGCAAAAATCTTGTGGAACACACCACACTAGGAGAAAACTTACAGAAAACAAGACTACCTATTACTCTTGATAGCAACCACTACAACTCTGATTTGTATTACTTCCCTCACTCCCCACGCATCTCTAAGGTTAAGGAAATCTATCTACCAAAGGAAAAACATGAACACCTGTCCTTGACGATGATGATGAACTCTGGCCCTGAACATTCTTAGTAAAGTCTCAGAAGCAAGTTGAAGTGGCATATCTGGTGATAGTTTCTGCATTTGAAACCCAAAAGATTTAGTGAGTACAACTGTGGGAAGTGCATACAATAACAGCTAAAGAGAAGAGAGTGAAGATCTGCAAATGATTTATGAAGCATTGAATATTGCTGAAATAACGCCTGCTTGTGCATTTCAAATTATCTCTTCTAGTGATTGACTTTGTGATTTTAATATTATTAATAAAAAGATATCAGACACTTCTATAAAACCTTTTCCTAACCTCTTGTCAAAGAGCATCTAAAGCAGTCAGGTAAGAACACAAGCAATTTTACATCACATCCTACATGCAACACCCAACTTGACAAGAGAATGGACCAAACACATCATAAGGGCATGAACTGCAGTAATTGTTGGATTAGCAAAACAATGCTTGATCTGAAACACTCCTAATGCAATAATGGGTATAAATAGGAATATTTTGTATAACACCTTTATGGCCAATCTGGTGACCCATGCAATCATGGCCCACACTCTCAAAACAAAAGGGAGTTTGACTTTTTTTAACTTGATCGTCTCCAAATATATCTGACACGCTGTCGCTGCTTTTCGTGACTGATAGAACACCGTTGAAAAATTCAAGTATAATAGCAGTATGTTATTGTTTAGATGTCGTGTTTTCAAAGTATATGCAATAGTTGACAACAAGGATCATTGAGTGCTAACCTAGTCAAAAAGCAGCATGCACCTGAATTCAAGGATCTGAGTTCATAATTAAATTCAGTTCCAAACAAGGTTCACTGGTTTTCAACAGGTTCAATGGTCCTAAGGCTAGTCCAAAGTAGGGGTTTGTGGCCTGACCAGAGCAGCCAATGAGACAGTCCTATCTAATTGTTAAAACTGATATAGGGTGAGTTTAATACCTCTAAAACTTGCAATGGGTCCAATGATTCTCCATGATTGTGAAGAAGGCGAACAGCAGCAGTAAACATGGGATCCTTACCATCTTGTGGATCCAAATACATTTCTAGCAATCTGAAGATATTTGACAAAAAAAGAATAACAGCATTTAACATTGTTGTATTAAATAACCATTACTTAAATAAAACATTAAAAGGGTAAAAGGGAGACAAACTGCATGTAGGCATCAGCTCTTCCAATCTCGGCACAGTACTGCTCAGCAGCTTCACTGTCTTCTAACTTCCTGAGCGCCAAAAGATAACAATAATTAATAATAAAGACACTGTTTTTACACTTTGTAAGCCATTTGCACTCAATTGTTCAGCATGTTTCAATGAAATTTATAATTTCACATAAAACGAATTATCTTGAAAATATGGGAAATCTAGTTGTCCTCTGAAATCCATCAAATTAAACTAAATCCCATAACCCTATCTGCAAACTCTATATCCCACCATGACTTGGAAGGATTTTTATTCACAAATTATTAGTAATTGCAAGTTACTATACTCTAGAAGGATCAATTTTTGTTCGTTTAAAAATAGTAATCCATATTTCTCATTTATTTTTAATCTGCAACAATACCGAAATCTTATCAGACTAGGAGAGGAATTTCAAATATAGATAATGACATCCTTGACCTCTATCAAATATCAATATTTCAACAAATCAAATTATAGCAAGGTAAAAAATATGAAGATTTATTTTTAGTGCATATAAGTAAACCAGGATTATTACAATTCTCCTTTTAATTGCATGATCATTAAACTCAAGTGCCGACTCATAAACCTGGAGTCCAATGTCTCTCTCGATCAACACAGCACTCCACAAAACTGGGACCGCGGAGAACTCAGTCTCACCAGGTGGGGTCTTATGAAATCACATAAAATCACGAGTTTGTGAACAATTTGAGCGAGTTCATTGGCCAAAATTGGGGTCTAAACACCCAAAACTCACCATTTTAAGGCTGGAATAAAAACTACAGCCGCTCAAGACCCTTTGCACCAAAAATTGAGCAGTACTAGACTACAAGCAGAAGGTTGTCAACAATCTCACAACCTCGTCCATTTAATATAGGAAAAATTTCTACCTTCTAAAACCTTCTTTGATGTTGTGCAACTCATTGTACAATGGAAAAGGCATGGTAGTAAATTTCATATTGTTCTGTCTAGTACATAAAGTCATAAACATATCAAACAAAAATACAACACATAATTGTTTCGATATGCATCGACTATCAAACAACATATAGACGAAAAAAGTTGTCGAGGCTCAACTATTTGTCTTGTACTGTTCTTTTTATCTTGTTCTTCAATGTGTGTCAAATGCACCCAAAGAGAAAGAGGCAAGACAAGGCCTATCACATTTATACAATTATACTAGATATAAATATAAGCATGAGAACATTATATACATAGACCAACATAGATAATTGACTTTTGAAATTGCAAGCTTTTAATAGAGAATGGCAAGGATAAGTTTGTACCATCTAATCTAATGTAGAACATACAAGCATAAAGATGGCATCATATAAAATTGTTCATAGAATTACAATGAATCAATGATAAAAAAATGCATACACGGAATTATACGTCAACATACAATATAGTTTTAGTGAATTGATAAGAAAAGTAGATAAAAGCTACAATTTAAAAGCTAAGGTGAAACTTACAAAGCCAAAATTTGTAGGACCAAAGTCTCTTGCCCCAGTCTTCTATACAGAATAGCCTGTCATGTAAAGGAAAATAAGGTAAACATCATTTCGAACATAAAGGAATTTATCATCACCCATCCCAAAGATAGTCTATGAAACAGTGAACTATAAATAGAAAATACATCAAAATAAAAATAAACAGATTTTAAGATATAGTCAAAAGACTTATAATTACCTTTTCTAACCATAATTCTGATCCTTCAATCAAGTCAAGAACTTCTTCTGGATCATACAAGTCTGAGGATTGCAAGAAGATTTGTAATCTTTCCCGCACAGGAGTCTGAAAGATTGAGTTCCTCAAAGTAGCCAAATTTTTTCTCTCAGTATTTCCACTAGCAAAATTTTCAGAGATATTTTCAAACTCAAAGGCTTCAATTGCTGATTTCGCAAGTGATAGGGCATACAACGTATGCAACTGAGTATCAAAGCAGTCTTGGTGTTCAATCAACCATTGGAGATACCTAAAATAAAAAGGAAGCCAGGGTAAACAAAAGAAGCAGAATGTTACAAATAGAGTACAAATCAAAATTACAAGTACAACGACCAACCCTTAACCCATTAGGTGTGTACATATACATTAGAGTGTAAAAGCAATAATGACACAATAAAAGAATTAATAGCATAATGAAATCCTGAGAATCAATAACCATATACATCCCAATACAAGTCTCAAGCATTATCATCAATTCAAAAGAAATGAGAATATTCCCAACCGGTAACACAATGGCATACCTCTGTAAAATTTCTACCTTCTGTGGATCAATAGATGTAATGACTTCATCTGCAGTATAAATGACCTAAAATATGAATAATGATTTCACAAATAAAGTATAATAAACAGAAACGAAAATAAATGAAATATTTGAAATCCCTTTGGCAGATCACATGAAGCATTCTGTGGTAATAAGTAGCCCAAAGTAAACAAACAGTACATTCAAAATGTGCATATATCAACGAATTTGAAATTTGCATTCTTCAAAATCAACGATCCAAAACATTCAGAATGTTATTGTAGAAATTCACGGGTATGGGCATGCTTGAAGAATCAAGGCCAACCTGGAGAAAGCTGGATCTCTCGTTTGTCCGAAGTTAAAACTTCTACTGCAAGAACCTGGCTGATATCTGCAATCTGAAATGAGAAAGTCCAAAATGAAGAATCATGCAGTTGTAGACATTCTACTTGCATTAACAGATAACTTCTTAACACTCATACCCATCCTAGATGTTGGAGAATCAAATCTTGGTCAGATGACTCCTCAAGAATTTTTGAAGCTTCAGCAGCTGCAATTGCCTTGCCAGAAATAAGGTTTTCCCCACTATCCTGTATAATATTATCCAAAGCAGGGTCTTTCCATAGGCTAGATGAATAATTTCTTGCCAGGATGCGCCAAATAGACACAGCTTTTGAGCTCATTCCTTTACTTGCGTATAGAAAGGCAAGGGTCCGTAGGTGCCCCGATTCTTCTAACATGTGTTCCAACTCCTCCTGTAAAAAAAATGTATCTCATAAGGTTATCTCTCAGGACAACCCCATGAAATTGTCATCATGTTATGCAGTGAAACAACCTATGCCTTTGTTTAAAGAGCAGCGTCGATTTAGACATGCGGACCGTCTTTCCTTTTTTCTATTCACACTTTTGTTTAGTGTTCCAATTAAATTTTACCATTCCAGTTTCACAGCTTCATTCTGCAGTTGACACAATTCTCTTTTTGGAGAACTTTGAATGTGGTCATGCCAATAACAAGAATTTTATTTCAAATTTTCTAAGAGAATAATAGCCACATTTCCTTTTACTTCACACTTAACTGTCCAAATTTTGAAAATGTATTGAAATCTCTTCAATCAAATAATTAATACATTACATCAACATTTTAACATAGATGCAAAAACATAACCATTTGTATGTATTGAATCCACAATAAAAATAATCTGCACATACCACAACACAACAGTTTGTAGAAGATGCCAACCTCTCCATATCCTCAATACGATTTAGGGCTCTGTAGAGATACATTAATAGAGTGTCAACCCCCTCGCTAACTGACTGCGTTAGTTTTTTCTCTCGAGAGGCCTCCAAATACCTGTACATAATACTCGTAAACAAAGGGCCACCAGGAAGATGATTACAATATAAGTAGCATGGATACTTGCAAAAATACAAGCCTACATCAATGCAGATTGGACTGGGAGTACCATTGGCAGGAGATCTGCTTGGGTTACTGTACATTTGTCAGAGGGAACCTTGTTACATGGAGAAGAAACGAAATTTGATGGCTAGGAGTAGCACTGAAGCATAATTTAGATCAAGGGCCCACAAAATGTGAGAGGTTATGTAGATTGAAAGACTACAGAGTACAGACAGAGTTACGGTTAGGTAACTCGACACCAAGGTAAGTCTACTGTGACAAGTAAATAACTTGCATAGCTCACAATTGTTCTCCGTGGCAAAGCTAAACATATGGAAGTAGACAAACATTTCACTGAAGGGAAGATAAAAATTGGTGAGTTCTGCATACCCTGTGTCACTACAACAGGTCAAGACACAGATATTCTCACCACGGGGGCAAGGGCAAGTCCAAAAAGTACTGTAATGGTTCCATACATAAGCTATCTATGGGAGACAATTTCAAGCCATCTTGCAGGGGGTGACGTAATAGCCAAAAGAGATTTCAAATTCTATGTCCTGGGTAATAGGGCTTTGGATAGGATAAATGTAGATACCAGAACTAGCAATATAATAAATGTAATTTCCTATCTTTTGGGATGCAGATAAGTGATATATAACTAACCAAATTCCCTTATCTCTTCTATTAAAAAGAACTTCATATTCTATTTTTCCATATCAAATAAAAAAGATGTATATCATTTTCTATCAAGTAAAATGCATAGCAAACTAAGGGAATATAAACCTGCTAATGTTTTTGATTGCTGACTCCAACAAATCAGCTCTATTTGGTGGATTCAGAAAAAGATCATTATCTACTATTGTTTCTACACCTGCTTTCCTTAGGAAAGATGCTCTTTGGATTGTCATCAAGCCATCATCTACTACATCTTCAAGCGGGGCTGGGGGAGGATGCAAACCCCAATACCGATTCCTAGGAACCTACAAAAGCCAGTTTGAACCTCTGTACCACATTCATAAAGCACAAACTATAAATATTTGAATAATTCATAGGTATTAAGGACAAGACCAAAATTTTACAACATAGCACAACAGACATAGAATTTGTTATCGTAACCAAACAGTTCACATTGTTTATACAAAATTAACATATCCTGAGGTGCTTTCATTGACATCAAATAAATTTGCATAGAACTTCACAAGATATTTAAGCCCAATTCTGCTTGACAGAAGAATATGCATATGACCAAGTATATAACAGCAATTTGTCAAATATATAAATTGAGACTGATATAGTAATTGAGACTAATCTAACAAGGAACATTTCTTCATATTTCAAAGTTATATTTCTGGTGGCTTTGGCCATGACAGAACCAACAATAGAATTTAAAAATAAAAAAAACACTTGTGAAAGTAATATATAAAAAAAAAAGGAGACAAACACAATAGTACCAGTAAGGACCAGCGATTTGGATCTCGCATTATAAATGGGAATATTTCAGAAGGTTGCATTGTGTCAGAGAGCAGAAAGTGGTCCACAGCTTCTTCAAAATGCAAGTCAAAAAGCAATAGGAACCCCACTTGAGCATGAATAAATGAGAGCAAATCTTTTGACATTTCACCTTCAGACTCAAGCTCCTCTACCAAGCTTATGGCTCCCTTATAGTTCTTCTTCCTCAAAAGGTCTTTTATTTGTTCTACAGATGGTAATTTCTGATAACACACGACCTAGTAGTATATGTAAAAAAAAAGACATGAATTTCTGCAATGAGCCAGTACTATGAGAGCATAAAGGTCGTAGTTATAACAAATTACTTGCATGCACTTTCCAAATCAATTAAAATTGTAATGATGGGCATAAATTAACGTGATAAGTGACAAGAAATATGATGTCAGTTCAATGTAAGTGATAAGGGTGTATGGTACTACTGCAGTGAGTGCATTCAGTTCAATGCCATTTGGTACTTAATGATACCAAACTGAAAAAACAATCTAGGACTAAAATCAAATACATGCTTCAATATACTCAGTCAAATTAGGACTCAAGCCTATATTTATAATATCCGACCAGGCTGAAGGTTCAATGGTTACTCATAATGAAGTACTGTTGATTTCATTATAGAATATAAAAATTAGGCCATGATTTTTTTCCATCTTAATGAATGACTATGAAAATGAAAATTTTGCAAAAATTTTACCAACCACCAGGGAACAAAGTTCTAGTCTCTAAAACTTGCCACCTTCTATATATAACACTGAGTGTACATAGGAAAAAGGTTACCATCAGTCATAGAATAATAATCCACAAGGCTCAAATGTTAGGTCATTCTTACATCCGACATTACAAGGAAAATACGTAGGTACTTACTATAGTAGCAGAAAATTCAATCCAGCTAGCTATAGATATGCATTCTAATTTTCCCTAAGGCTCTAATTACTTAACTGACTATTTTAAGTTTCAAATTAGTTTTTTTGTCCACTAAGCATTTAGCTGGCTGCAAAAGATCCTCAATGTTTAAAGTTACTGCCTTTATGCTGCCAAATATTAATTACATATAAATTGGTCGGTTCTCCACTAACCTAGAAAAGAGGCACCTTAATTTGTGCTTAACTAATCAAACACACAAATTAAATTTGTCAAATCCCAAATTTTAAAAGCCGTGACTTCATCCATGGTAGGTCCACTGCTCCAGACAATAAAGAAAAAAAGGATATACATGAAATTGTACCTCCCACATCTGAATTTTGAGTAGTTTGAATAATGAAGTACTACAAAACATAGTTTTCATTTTTCAAATTGAAGGTACCCACAATGAAACAATATCCTCAGTGCTCGAATCTTCTACAACTACTTCAACTAAGTTCCCATTTTCATTGCCATTTTAAGCATGTTATGTAGAATGAGTTTCCTAACCCAATAATGTTTACTCTACATATACAAGGCTTCAGGACAGACCTATCTACAAACTACTTAACTCTCCCCTGGTGTAGATTGAAGTTAACAGCATCATTATCTATCTTTTACCCCTCAGATTTGGCTGTACAGTACAATAAGTATTTGGTGTTATCATGAAATGGCCTCTATTCTATTTATCTAAACAATCCAAGTATAATATTAATATCTATCACAAAATCAAACAAGTGTAAAAGCCAACCATCCAAGCTTTACATCTTAAAGACCAAAAACACACACAAACATTCAACAACAAAACCACAAATATGTCAAAGTGTATATCCTAAATGAAGATCACAGTGCGATCAGATTCACACCATAACATACCTTGGTAGCAGTTGCAACAGCAACAATTTTCCCACCCTTATCTTCTTCACTTGCAACAACACAAGGTCCAATCCCTTCCCCACCAAACGGCAACACCTGAGAACACACCCCATTTTTCTTATTATACAGCTCAATCTTCCCATCACTCACAACAACCACATAAAAACTCAACTCCCCAACCGATTCCAACCCGTGCCGAAACACCAAACTACCCCCAACTGGCTGCCCTTGAACATCAACAATAACCCCCACATTATCCACCAACAGCAACACCCTCCACTCCCTATGCAACAACTTCAACCGCGGCGGCCGAGACACATCCGGCAACGAAAATATAACACTACTCTGTCCACTAACACACGAAATCAAACTATAACCATTCACAGTACCAACGAAAATTGAATCGTCAATCCAAACCATAGTACTAACAACGCCATCAACACATTGAATCTCTTTCAAAACAACAAGAGAACCATTATTGAAATCTTTATCACTCTTCCCACTTTTACCACTCCCTAAAACAAGTTCAACAATCATCAACTTTCTCCCAATAGCAAGTGCCAAAACACAAGCCTCACTCTGTGATTCACCGTCTTTCACAATCAACCCTCCCAATTTCTGCAAAAACCTGTGATTTTGATTATTCATATCAAAACCTAAACCTTCAGATTCATTATTTCTCATCTTCCTTCTAGTTACCACCGCAACACCTTTAGAAAACGCTAACCTAAAAGCGCGATTCGATAATTCCGAATCAACCAAAAACAACGAACCATCGGAGAGCAATAAAACCTTCCCTAAATCAGCGAGAACCAAAACGGCGTCCACCGGAGAGTCGCTAACCGAAACGCTTCGAATAAACGACAGCTTATGTAGAAAGGAAGCTGAATCGGAGGGAACGGTGCCGTTTTGGGAAGTGTTGGTGTCGTTAGTGTCGGCGGAGAGGGAAAAGAGTGTTCCGGAGTTAGTGCCGACGTAGAGAATGGTTGGATTTGAAAGTGATGAGATGGCGATTGATCGGACGGTGGTGGTGCGAGAGTGTGTGGATAGGTCGAATTGGGAGAGTGGTTCAATTACGAATCGGGTTGAGGTTGGTTCGATTTTGGACATTGTAAGCAACGATGAGTTTTAGTAAAACTGAAAGTGTTGTGTAATTGTGTAAGGTTAATATTGGTAGAGATCCTGAAATGAAATCATTGATTGTATTGAAGCTTTTTGTTGAGTTTGTTTGTATGAACTTGCAGTATACTTCAATGCGTCTCACTTTGGGAGAAAGGAGAATACACTGCCGTCATCCAACTCTACAACCAACCGCAGTGCACTGTTTTTTTTTTTTCTTCTTTTTTTACAAAAACACTTTTTCTTATTATTATTTTGGTTCTAATAAAAACGGTTGGATTAAACTTAATGCTTTTGTGAATTGTAAAAATGGAAAAGTCTCACATAAAACACCCTGCAACCAAACACTACACGTATGCCATTCGATCAATTTTCGATATAAAATGAGTTTTCTTTCTCTCTTTTTTTTTTTACTTCGTCTCAAATTTTCTTTTTGTTTATTTACCAAAATAAATTGTCTTTTCAGATTTTCGAGAATGGTTGTTATATGGTATGGCATTAACAGTCATATTTAGAGAGAGTAATAATAAAACGAATTTATATGGTGCAATAGTAAAATTAATATAGTGTAACTGAGTTGTTTTATTGCGGTTGATAGTCTGTTTTGCACAAATTTATACAAAGTCTTGAAATATCTTAAAAAGAGCGACCTAGTTTGCGACTCATGCCAGCAATATATTCGGTGACTGAGAATTATTTTTCAAAATAGTTTTTCGAAATGGTTGAATTGGTTGATTTTAGCGATGTAACTTGAGATTTTAGTTGAGATCATGACTCTAGTATCGGATGTAGTGTTTATGCAGTGGAATTGGATTCTATGATGTAAATGTGTGACGCACTTACAGTTTCAGCTATTATGTGAAATTGTTTTATTCTATGAAATTGATTATACAATATGGAATGTTTGATCTTAAATCAACGTTAGAGGGTGAATTGTGTAGTTATTCTATAAAAAAAAATAAACATATCCATATTTGGCAGTGTAGTAATAGTTATTATGTTATTAAAAATATATTTTTCCATTCAAATTCATAAAATTGAGTAAAAATGATTCAAATTGATAAAACATATAAAAATGACACAAATTTCAAGATGAATAAAAAGGACGAGTAGAGTAGAGGATAGATTGAAAGAGAGAGGAAGGGCTATGGTACTCCAATGATATGAAAAAACACTCCAGATAGAAGCTTAACATTCTTCAAAATTAGTAAGTGGTGTCTGGCTTGGTTTTTGAAAATCGCATTATTATGAGACTTCCAAATTAATCAAATGCAAGCTAACCAAGTAAAATGAAGTTGTTGTCAAAGAACCTTGTCTGCCTCTGATTATTAAACTATTGAGCATGAGCTAGATTATTAATAGGTAGCACAAAAAATAAATATTGAATGTTTTTTGCACTTCTGCAACCAAATCCACAATCATTAACATTCAGTTGAACAACCTCTCAGTGAACCAGATTAAAATTAATGGGAAGCCTGTCATTCAAGAGTCAGTCGAACAAAAAGAGAAACCTTCAACGGCGCTAGTTGATTCCAACTACAAGTATGAATAGGTGAATCCCCATTAATCTCTTATTCTAATTCAATAATTTTGTTTTATTCTCTTTAAGTTTATAATATGCATTTTGCCAAGTTTTTTTTACTAATTTTTATACAATTATATTAAATTTAATAATGCAACATAATTTTAAATGATCGTCTGAAACAAAAACGAAAGTACACAATTTTTTTTTTAATTATACATCCAAAATCAATTTTAATATAAAATATCCAAACAATATAAATTTATAAGAAACACTTTTATATTAATATGATTAAACATAAATCAATATCAATTTATGCCTAAATCACTTTGAACTAAAATCAATTCTCACCGCTGCAAAATCAAACATATATTTGGATTGAGCAACATGATGACTATAAAAGATTCCATTTGTATCTTTTAAATATAAGCTTGTGAACTCTCTTCAAAAGCTTACATTTGAACAATACGAAATAAATTAGACAATAAAGGACATTATATGTACTCTAATGTAAAATTATTTTACACTAATAGTGAACACCCATTAATCTCTTATTCTAATCCAATAATTTTGTTTTATTCTCTTTAAGTTTATAATATGCATTTTGCCAAGTTTTTTTTACTAATTTTTATACAATTATATTAAATTTAATAATGCAACATAATTTTAAATGATCGTCTGAAACAAAAACGAAAGTACACAATTTTTTTTTTAATTATACACCCAAAATCAATTTTAATATAAAATATCCAAACAGTATAAATTTATAAGAAACACTTTTATATTAATATGATTAAACATAAATCAATATCAATTTATGCCTAAATCACTTTGAACTAAAATCAATTCTCGCTGCAAAATCAAACATATATTTGGATTGAGCAACATGATGACTATAAAAGATTCCATTTGTATCTTTTAAATATAAGCTTGTGAACTCTCTTCAAAAGCTTACATTTGAACAATACGAAATAAATTAGACAATAAAGGACATTATATGTACTTTAATGTAAAATTATTTTACACTAACAACCTATTACAATGTGTCAACTGTCAACATCTTAAATAAAAACTAAAAAAGAAAAGTTATATAATTCTTCAATATGGTGGCAAGTTGTAATTTATTGTCATTGAAAAAAAACTTACAGTGTCAGTACCTAGTCTTTATTCTCGTAAGTCGTCCAAAAGTTGCCATCCATGCGTTATAAAATGTCCAAAAGTTAACTTTCAGATATTAGAGTATTCGATGTTCTGATAATGCCTTTTAAAAGTATACTTCCAGACAGTGGTATTCAGGACGAGGAAGTTGTTCAAATCACAAACTCCAATGAGATCAAATATCTTTATAGAGATTGTTAGGTAATTACATAATATTTCACAATAATGTGAAACTATTTTTAATGCTAAACAGAGCTGTACAAATAATTAACTTGAATAAAAACTGCTTGATACATTCTCAAGATTCAAGATCTTTCAGCATTGTTCAAAGTTCAAACAATCATTCAAAGGCAGTGCCCGCGCTGGAACGGAGAAGACAGGGTCAAAAATGGTGTAGTTAAGATGTTAGGCTGCAAAGGCTGAAAAGAAAATCCCGCTGTCTGTGGAACTCCAATTGGCTGGTGTTGAACAGATCTGTCAAGAAGACAAGCCAGTGCAAAATAAGGGAAAGGATAAATCATGCATTGCTGTCTCAGTTTGGTAAACAATGTAATGCATATACCTAATATCTAATTCAATCTTCTAGCAGCCATAGAGTTGCTTAGCTAAAAAAAGTGCAGTGGAATCCATTTCAACATCTTATATTTCTTTGAAGTGATGAAGCATTTAATCCCATATACTAAGCAAGACCACAATTAATTTTTATTCATTTAAAAGTCAGAAACATAGTCTTGGTTCTACTTTTACATTACCTTATGATCAATACCATTGTGATATTTATTCCTCAAATATTATTAATATTACAATATTAAAAATAAACGCCAAATTATAATGACACCGTCTCTGTGTGTGTGGTATAGACAAAAACTTACCCAAATGACAATGATAATGAAGTCTCTGCTGAGTTGTGAACTCCACTCTGATCAGGAGATAATAATGTCCAAAAAACTGTATCGCACAAAAGAAGAACTTGTTAGTATCAAGTACAAAGAAAATGAAAGTTACAGAAAAGTTTCAAAAGAGAAAAAGTAGAAATGTCACATCTCATTCAAGTAGTTCCACAATGTTAGCATTTTGTCCCTTGACACAAAAATGACCAATTGCAAGCCAGTCATTTACCCAAAAATCCTTATTCAAGTAGTTATTACTGTTGCCTCGTAGAAGTTATGAAGCAACTTTAGCCTTTAGGGTCAGGTCAACACAAGATTGCATAAACAAAGGCTGCTTGTGCATTAGGCAAAACAAATTTTAGTAATTTCTGATGACATCACAGCACATAGGATCTGGTCAAGTAAGAAGTTGCAGCATCTTTCTTTTTATTTTGGTTTCTCATAGGTTCCCTCCACTGAAGATGACCCTATTTGAGGCGCATCGGACACTAAATGTGGGTACCTCTCCTCGCAGTGATTCGAACCTAGGTTCACCATATTGTGAGTCTAGCCCCTTTCACTAGACCCAGCCCTCGTTGATAGTTCCAGCATCTTATTATTAGTATTGCAGTGTTTTTCCATATTTTCAAACAATTGTTTAACATATTAGTTCAAAATAAATCTAAGATGCCATAAACAAAAAATAAGCCACTAATCAAGATATAGGATTGTCCTGGTATCATTATGATCGTCAGCTAATTTGATTGTTGTAAAATTTCTGTGGTAGTTGTTCAAATATATATGGGGGTTCAATTGATTTCTTCTCTATTTTCTGGTAAGAGGGTTCAATTGTTTCTCGCAAGATCTTAATGTTCAACACCTACACAGTTTTACCATTTATGTATACAGAAGGATTTCTCCACTGTCTGTTTTGGTACTTTATCCTTTAAGTAACATAATTCATTTATTAGAAAACAGAATGGAATTAGAATGAAAATTTCCTGAAAAATATATCAAGATTGATCAAACTTTTTTAAAAAGTAAACACTATCTCTCCTCTGCAAACATAGGTAACTTGGCTATGAAAGATTATACTCAAATAGATGGTAAGCAACTAAGAATCACCTGATTGGTCTGAATGATCATTAAAATCCGAGCAAAAGAGCATATTCTGCATTTTCATAGTGTATTACGTCAAACGAGATGTAAACAGCTATCATATTAGGAGTTTAAAACAAAATAAATGGAATATGATATGCTTCTGGATACACAGCACTGTACACCAACCTCTCCCATGCCCCGCGATGCATTTTGAACCACATCTGCAGGAAATGACAGTAATCAAAAGGTCAGGAATGACTACTGTTGAGAAAAAAAATGGAGATAGTGAGAGAAAATTTGTAATGTGAAGAAAGGTCAGGGTTACCAAATGTACAAAGTGAAGAAAATTTACTATTGGAAAAGTTTAGACATTTCAAAGAACTGTGGGCGTCTTTAAAAAAAGAGAACACAAATTCAAAAAGAATATTGCTCTATATAGCATCCTCAAATGAGACACATTTGGATAAATAAAAATTCAACCCAAAGGCATCTATTTATTTATTAGATAGACTCTCACCAATTCAATCAATCTTAATGAAAGCCTTGACTTTTTCTTTTTATAACATACCATTGCAAGTTTCAAAGAATGGGAATGAGATCATTACTCTAGGGAGTTCTGTATTCAACATCATTCCGAAGGACAACAATTGCTAATTATATCATAAAAAGAGAGGGGTGTCATGAACAGGTTAACCACAGTTTTTATGACATGGTTGGACATGAAGATTATTTATTTACAGAAAATAAGAAATGAGAAGTCATAATTAAATTAATAAAGTCAGCCATAGAACTTTTGCTATCAATCTGTGCCAATTTGGCTTACAAAAGAGGCACCTCAACCCTCAAGACAGCACATTTGGAGAAGGATCAAGAAGTCACCACAAATATTAAATTTGAAAATAGGAATTTATTTGTTATGCAAAGAAGAAAATTTCAACAAAAGAATTGGACTATTTCCATTATATTACAAACAAGCAACAATGCCAACCACAATATTCTACAAAAATTGGGTGGCAAGAAAGCAGTCACTTGGGCCAACAGATATTAATTACATTTTCTATAGTAAATAAATAGTTAAGATATACTAATACTATACCCAAGTTTGAAACACTAGGCTTTACAGCCAATGTCAAGCCAAGAAAACAATCATCGGGATCAGGGCCAAAATCCTGCAGCTTCAGCTCAAGATTTGGTTTTGCCCCTGAGAACAATGCAGAAAAAAAGCAATAAACACTAGTGTCAAAAGAAATTATCACAATGCAATTAGCATTTAACATAGTAGTATTTATCTAACAAACTGAAAGATCTCAAAAGAAGGATATGAGACAGAACGAAAATAGAAATTTCCTCACTCTTGCAACTCAGCTTCAGCTCGAGTGGATCACTGAGTGAACAAGGAATCCTTGTATCCACCTGTCCAGTATGTTAGTAAATCAGAGGAATTAAGTAAAATAGAACAGGCTTCGGAGAAAATGTTACATTGAAAAAAGAATGTTGCAGTGACTGATCTGCATCCGGCCTTCTTGATGGGTCCCATGATAACAATTGCTGCAAAATTTACACAATGCAGTAGATACTGAAAGATAGCACTATTTGACATAAATAGAACAGTCAAAATTTGTATTATTGATATGAAGACAGAAAAATGCTATTGACCAAAACATACTGTGATTAAATCTATAGCTTCCATGCTAGCATTTGGAATGATATCAGAAAGCTTCATAGGTGGAACCTGCACAACAATCACGGTTCATGACAATTAAAAATATGGGACGCGTTGATGAAATGAAAAGACAATAACAAAATATTACATGACCGCACTACTGTTATGTGAACACTTACAACTTCTTGACCAACAAGGTCCAATAGCCTAGAGTTGTTCGCACCTATGGTGAAACAAGTTGAATCTGGCATACCAAGAACGCAGTATATTTTGTACAGTTGATCTATTTCACTGACATTGAAGAAAAATAATTTTATAATTAAGATGTGATAAAAAGCCCAATAGTGCATTGTTAGGAATATAAAAGATGAACCAAAACCAAATAGTTGTTTATTTTGAAGAAGCTTCCAGTTTAGCTATCAAATGTCAGTATCAGCTACAATTTACGGTTGAGGAAAGTTTCATATTTATGACGGAAATATGTAAAAGCAAAAGATTTTGTAATAAATAATTCAGATAGGATAAAAACAATATTGCCCATTAGTAAATTAGTTATCAAAAACCTGAACCATAAATACTAAAAGTGAAAACATAGCTCCATAAAATATTCAAATGTAACCAGCATAGCAAATAGCTTTTATGTAAATGAATAAAGTTTATTAAATACGTAAGTGAAATGAGTTGTCTAGCCATCATCACTGTAGCACACAACCAAACACAAAACATGAAATACCTTTCACCAGGAAATATGGGGGTCAAAGTAAAAAGCTCAGCAAATATAGCACCAATAGCCCACATGTCTGCGAAAAACTTGTGTTTGTTATTCACCACCTCAAAAAGAAAATCAAGAGCAATATCAGGAGACTAATGCTTACCAACAGCAGGAGTATAACGTGGAGACTGCAACAGCACTTCAGGAGCTCGATACCTAAATTCCGAAAAACAAAATGTGACAAAGTTGATAACGTGATGATGAAATCTCTTAAATAAAATGCACTCACAAAAATGTCCATAAAATATCTAATGTTGCATACAAAGTTGTCCACAAAGATGTGTTAAAGAGAGACTAACAAAGACGACATGAGAGAAGATCAGAAGATAACTCACCACCGTGTGGAAACATATTGAGTATATGGAGGCATTGATGATACTTCTCTAGCCAGTCCAAAATCAGCAATTTTAAGAACGTCATTAGTCACCAGCAAATTTTCTGTATAGAAGAAAACATTCCTATCAGATCATGATACCTTTGAATCTTTTGACAGATTGAACTGGAAACATAAACACAATGCACCATCAGAAATTTGCTAAATGGAGTTATATGCCTAACCAGGTTTTAAATCCCGATGAAAGAATCCGTTCTTGTGCATGTGACTAAGTCCATGAAGCACTTGCTTCATAAAGCATCGTATCTCTTCCTCTGACAAGGGCTTTTCTCTCTCTTTTATTAATTGATAAAGATTAAAATCCTGAAAGATGAAATGTTGTGTTAAGCACTCACTGCTAAAGCAGGAGTCAATACAGACCTCCATCCAACCTTAAGCTTGAGTAGGTTTACCATAGTCACATAATTTGTGCAGTGACCAAAGAAATATTTTTCTTTATGTACTTTATTGTTTTTAAGTAGACTAGATAAAAAAAAAAAAATCAATTATAGCATACCGATTAAAACATTAGAACGTACCACAAACCCAAATAACGTACTGACTTTGTATAACCCTCCCCAACCATGTACCCAATACTTCAAAAGTTGCGTACCCCAAGTGTAACAATATTGCATTTTCTGCCAAATAAAGATTTCAGGACATTGTCCTAGCCCTGTTCTTCTAGGATATTAAAAGTGGTTTTCGTCAATGGGTGCACACAATTATTTCAGCCTGTCATTTAGGTAATTTCTCAACCATTTCTGTTGTTTTGAATTATAGGACAATATCATATCATCTCTATGAGCAATTTTTTCCTCAACATTTACAAGATAAAGAGATAATATATCACTCTTCATTTTGATCTTTATGTATTTTGTTAAAAGATATGTAAAAATGTCTATCAAGAAAAATAAGATATGTAAAAATCACTCAACATTACGAGATGAATCTTAAGTATATAAATCATAAATAAATAAATTAAAGTTGGACAATAAATATTTGTTTACCATGTATTCAAAAATGAAAAACAGTTCATTATTTTCTCTAACAACCTCTCTCAACTTTATGATATTTGGGTGATTCATTTTACGGAGGGCCTGCAGAAGGAAAGCAATGCACATCAGTGGAGACAATCAATATTTAAATAAAAGTCTATTTGGTTTGAGAAAAAAATTTCTATTGATTTCAATGTTACCAATACAAATCTATGAAAGCAAGATACCTGATTGAAAATCAGGGAACAATTTTGAAACAAAAATGCTCTCAAACCAAATAAACTCTAAAATCTTTACTAAGTTCGAAGAATGTATATTTAATCACCATGAGTACAAAAAATCTACTATAGTTCATACCTTAACTTCTCTTAAATTTGTGTATTCTTCCCAGAAGCAAAACTTTCTTTTCAACCTTTTGACAGCAACCTGATAGATAAAATGAGGATAGCAGCATAACATCAAAAAGATATCCCAAAATGTAACATCAGAAAGTTCACTTTATGGATATAACACCACCTCATGAGGGGGAGTCAAAGAAAGTAAAACATGTTTTTATAATTAATGCAATGAAAGAGAACTGTTTTGATCTTCAATACAAAATGTACGTATAACATCTTTATTGCATTCCACCCACAGAATACCAAGTGACACATCTCACTTTAAACATATTATACATTTACTCTATACAATTAGATAGTGTTCTTGTGTAGAACATGAGGAGTCTCCGATGTATTTTGATGGTGGTCCTGCTTTCCGGCGGGAGAGGTAGTTCTTAAAGGCACTCCAGTGCTTAAATGAGCTACAATATAAGAGTAGTCAAAACAAAGAGATATTTACACCTAAAGGAAGTTCTTATATGTAGGTGTAAAACAAACTGAGGTTCTCTTCCACCAGTAAACTCTTCCGTTCAACCGGCACAGTCCAAATTCAATGATAAAAATGTATGGTTAATACATCATGTTGCCTTCTCCAATATTAGTGCCCTAGTGGACAAGACAAACATACGAACCAAACATGTCGGATAATCAAATAGTTGCACATGCATATCCTTCTTGAACAAGCATTTGCTGCTTGTATTATGTTGTATGTCTCCACTCTATAGTTGAACCTCTCATTGGAGTGTCCTTTGCAAATACCTCTCCTGCCGGCAAGCAGGACCACCATCAAGACACATCTATGACTCCTTAGAGACTCTTTATGTTCCGCTCGAGAACAGACAGAATGTAATATTGAATGTCAAAATTTGTATATGCAATGCACTTGCAGAAAATAATACATTATAAACAAAAAAAAAAAAAAAAGTGAAACCCACCAAAACTCCTTGATGCATCCAAAAAGATGATTAGAAGTTATTTAATCATGAAAGCCAAACTTTCAAGCATATACTCTTCATATTTCTTGTGTTTAATATAGAAGCACTTCAAATATTGAAAAAAAATTAGTGAAGTCATACTGCAAAACGATTATGCTTCCAAATTTTTGTTAAAGATTCATTTTATTAGAGAAAGATGAAAATCAAAATACAAAAGATTTGGGGATACAGAGATAAAGAAAGGAAAATGTTAAAAACTGGTTAGTTTGGGACAAACATGACACAATGAAAGATAACTTATGCTAGAAGAACAAAAGTACTTGAATAAGCTCAAGTTGAGAAGTTTGCTTTTAGTTAGCTAAAGTTGCTTACAATCTCATAAGTTCTCATATCACGGGCTTTATATACATGACCGCAAGAACCATCTCCGAGCTCTCTCAAAATTTTATACCTAAAGAAAAAGACAAACAAGAAATATATTAATCTGTTGACAATAGTGAGAACCAAACAATTGTACACAATTCAATGAATGAGAAGAAACCAACCTTTCCATTTTTTAACTATTAACACTATAACCAATAACACTTCAGAGAGACTGGAACCGATTCCATGAAGAGGTGTCTAACTGTCGACACTGTGTTGGCACTTAGTTTAAAGATGTGATTTAGAGTTGAAATGCAGCATGAAGCATTTAATATCATCAATAATCCACTTTTCATTGTAGAAGCAATCCACAAAGAGTAAGCAGTACGTCAAGGAGTTGCAGCCTTCAGAACCTCTGTCGACTAGGTTGCAACGTTTGCATATTACAATGCCGATCCATTTTGATTACATTAGCTTCAAATTGCATCAGTATATTGGAAAACAGGTGATAAGCTGCAGTAGAAAGTATAAATGTTGGTCCCTTTAAAAATTAATTACCACCTTAACATCAAGCAAAGAATAAGTGCACTTGGGAAGTACAACATTAAGAAAATACAGTAATATATCATTTCACTGTGCAAACTCAACAATGAAAAATCACACCGTTTTAAGCCAATTCAAAAGGTATTTACTACTACCCTAAGACCCAAATGCTTTATGGCATTTGCTCATCCAATCTACCCAAGAATAAAATACAAGCACAAAACTGATCAGAAAACCATCCTTCCCACGGAGACGGTTATCCTAACAACTATGTTCTGTTGCATTAAAAATTTAACTTAGACTCCTCTGTTTAACCTGCCCATGAAAATCAAAATCTATTGGCCAGCTGTAAAGTGCCAAATTTAATAAGCCAGCCAGATCCAAGACTCGATTTACAGAAAATGGAAATGAAAAGAGAAAAAATAAATTATAAACTTAATGTCTTTTGGTGAGGCTTCAATTGTGAGAAATAATCACTTTTTATTCAGGAATAATCACTTTTTAGGCTGAAACTATGTGGGTCAAGATAGTCTAATTGGAGCAATCACTATAAAGAAAAACAGAAACAAACAGAATACTGGAATTAAAAAATAAAAATAAAGTTATCATCCCAATGTACAACAATCATACATGAACCAAACGTCACGTTTCAACACAATCTGTTTAGAAATAATTCAAAAAACTAAATTATCTGATTTTGATCATTGTAATAAATTCATAAACAATTGCTTCAACTCAAACCAGTAATGAAAACTCATCTTCATTTTTCATTCATCATTCTCTCACAAAACAAACCGATCGTAATACGAAAAGAAAAATCATAATTCAAGCTGCATTGGAGTTTTCTTACCAGCTATAACCTAAATGGAAGAAAGAAAGAAACACGCAGAATTTTAAATTAACGAAACGAAACGCAGAAAAAATTAAAAAGAAAAATTAAAAAGAGAAAAATGAAAGAAAAAACGCACTGTGTAAGATGATTGGATACAATCGGAGCAGGGTCAAGAAATGAATAAGCACGGATCAGCAATGCGAATGAAGATTCTCGGAAAAAAGGTGATGGAAATTGATTTTTGAGAGAAAGAAAGAGAGGCGAAGAAGGAGAAAGGCTTAGAGAGAGAAAATAAAGAAGGCGTAGAAGAAACAAGAAGGAGAAGAAACCAAAGAATTTATATTTATATATTTATTTTTATTAAAAAATATTTATTTATTTTATAATTAAAAAATATTTATTCATTCCAACTCGTATAATATATATAAATAAATTCTTTAATAACATACATAACAACAAAATACATTCATTAAAAAAATAACATCAAAATGTATAGAAATATAAAAAAATAATAAAGTGCGTGAAATACTAATATTCTTTTTATATTACATAGAACGTTAAAATAAAATTATTGCTCAAACTAAATAAA
>JBBPBP010000004.1:61635739-61650773 GCA_037974735.1 Cicer chorassanicum
ATGTTAGTATTACATTATTTTTATTTTTTTACAAAGTATATTTACATTATAAAAAGGTTGAAAATTTTGATTTAACAAAAAAAATTAATATAACAGTATTCATAATAAAAAAATATTATTTATATAATAATAGACTTCTAAAAAATGTTTTGATTATGTTTATTAAACAAAAAGAATACAGGTGACATAAACTAGATAATACATCCTTGTAGTCAATCAAATCTATTTTCGTCCTTAACTTTATTCAAATTTTAATTGACAAATAATAAAATAAAAATGTTCTTAGAGTAATTAAAATACGGAGAGAATAAATATTTTATATTTTTATTGTATTATTTCATATATTTAAAAAATTTAAAATAGAGATTGCTTGGCTGTTAGTATGGTGGAACGGTGGTCCCCACACTGATATAAAAAAAATGTTGTGTGCGATTACCTATATGCCATCCAACAACTCTAACATTAACAGAAATTTTGTATGTGCGATTTTACCCTTAACTTTAATAGCTGATAAGACGGTTTCATCCTCGTCATTAACCGAAAGACAGTTTTACCCTTCTTAGATGGATAAGGTTAAAGGATTGGAAAGTCATTAAGAATAAGATTCTGGTTTTAGGGCCATTTAAAGGCCACGTAGACGAGCATATTCTGTTTCAGATTCCTCCGTTGGATTTTTGACTTTTTGCTATGAAACAACCACACGACTAAACCATTTTTACTCCCCCTCTCAAATTATAAACACTCATTCGATAAATAATTTGTTAGTAAATATAATTTTGGGTTAAACAACTTAAAAAAAAGTTGAGTTAGATAAACTTTTTGCTCATTTATAAAAATTCACATTTTTTATTTTCTAAAAAATTATCCAGTAATTTTATTCATAGTTGTTAACATATATATTTTAATGATTTTTTTAAACATAATATAACATTATAAAAAAAATTATACAAAAAATGATTTTCAAATTTGATTTACAGATTCATATTTTATTACTTTATTTTGAATTTATGTCATCTAAAAAATTCATATTTAATTTATCTTATTTTAGATTTTTGTTGAGAATATCTTTATTAATATTTTAAATATGTATAGAAAAAATCATTTAAAAATTTAAAAATCGAAGAATAATTTTGTAGCGATGAAAATTACTTGTAGTATGATTATGTAGAGACTAAAAAAATTTCAGGTAAAAAATAACAATTTTATAAAGACTAAAATTTCATTTAATCTATAGACAAAAAAAACTTATTTAACTCTATAAATTTTCTTTTAATTTATTAAATGAATTTATTTTAAAAATACATCTCTAATTAATATTAGTATTAGTAATTTATTTTAAAAGATAAAAAATCAAAACTAAATACATTCATATTCAAACGGTGTTTTAAAAATCTCTAACACATAAAATAAATACATTAAATTTATTATCTAACTTTCTTAATCTATATGTGATAAAATAATCCATGCTTAGAAATAAAAAGACGATATATATAGTAGCATTTGTGTTAACATTATGTATCTTATCATGTTTAACTCTTAAAGTTATAAATAAAGTTGAGTATAAAGAATGACCATATGTCATATATGATCAGCACCATCTTTTAGTTTCGACCACCAACAACACTAGGATTGTGAAATTATCAAGCTTCATCAACGAACCACTCGAGGCAGTATTATTAGAGATCCGGGTTGTTTAACGATATTAATTTCAAACTACTTTAAAATTTAAATCGTCTGATCATAGTCGAATAATTGAAATGTGTGTGATTGCCCCTAGTTCAGATTCAATTATTAGAGGGTTGTAAATATAAAACACTTAGATTTAAAAGATGCTTCAATTGTGCAGTTAAGCCAGAGTTTTGGTTCAATGCTCGAGTATTTAAAGTCAACTCCAACTCTGTGCAAATAGTAAATACAAAATTCTTGTCTCTAATTACATCATAAAAAAAGCTGTAAAATACTCAAAAACATATATAGATACATATACAACTCTGTGATATGTAAAATCTCTATCAACTGAAACAAAGCCTAAGAATTAAAACTATACATTTTACAAGGTAAATGTGTGCTAGTACTATACAACATAACTCAAAAGCTAAAAAAAACAAATCTCACTATATATACAACTACAAGGGGTAATTCGCTCAACAAACATTGAAACTTACTCATCTTGTACCTTTACACTACCTTATTGATCCTTAAGCTTATACAGATCATCGATGTAATCTTCTGTTTCCCAGAGGAATGATCCAAAAGCAACAGCTTCCAAGACAAGTCTCTTCAAACTAGAAAAGGAAGTCAAGATAACGTCGTCGTTTTCGACCGAATCAGAGCCATGGTTGTCAAAAAGTGCACAACTATAACTCCTAACCAAATTGACAGCCTCCTTAGATCTCAATTTGGCACACCTCTGCAATGAACCAGGGTGAAAGCTCATAACATAACACTTCAAGTCTTCAATTTCCTCTTCCTGTCTTATTAAACCTTGTCCTATAGATTGTATGTTACTCAAATGACCAAAGATTGCATCCTTGAATCCATAAGGACACATATCCTTAAATGAAAGGGATGTCCTATGACCAAGATGAACATCATGGTTAGCTAAAGATAAATTTCTTTCTAAATGGTACCTCAATGAAACTGATTTCAAAAAGTAGCCGTATAAAATGGAAGCAACGTATACTCGGGCAAGTAAGAATTTTCGAACTTTGGTAGTAGCCCAACTATCAGTTACGCTTGGTTTTGCTTTCAAGCCGGTTACAGTAGTTACATGTTCTCTTATCATATCCAAAACTTCCAAGCAATGAATAGATTCTAATTCCCAATCTTTAGAAGGCAGTATCTCTAGCCTTCCATTGTATAGACAACTAGAAAGCTTTGGAACCAAAGGGACTCTGATTTCGGAAAACTTGTAAAATATCAGCAAGGACATGATATCTTCAACAGCAACTTCACATTGATTCTCTTTTATCTGTGCAATCCTCCTGTGGCATTTCATAAAACCAAGGAATTTAAGACGAGCTTTAAATAATTGCTGCTGGGAAAGAAACACCCCCATTCATTAAATCAAGCATAAACAGCTAAAGATTTAATCTTTCCTCACTATTGAACAGAATCTTTTTGTTCATAGAATTGCATCTTGTTTTTATCTCTAGTATAACATATCTTACCTTCCCTTTAGTATTATTTATTTTATAAGAGACAAATAAGTCAACAAAAATTGTATCACATTTCTGAAGAGAATATCTACTATGTAACAAAAATTATTAAATAAATTTGAGTTAAATGTGAATATAATATAAAGCATAAAATTGGGTTAAATAAGAAATTTGAGGTTAAAAATTAATAATTTTTGTGAAAACTAATTCTATAGACAAAATGAATTTCAAAAGAAGAAAAAGAGTGTGATGAGGAGGAACCTATGAAGCAAGGCTTGATCGGAGTTGGGTTAAATATTATGAATTGCATCTTGTTTTTATCTCTATAGTATAACATATCTTACCTTCCCTTTAATTATAATTTCTTTTAACACAAATAAAATTTCTTATCAAAGACAACATGGGTGATTCATTATACATCAATTTCAATTTATGTTGACTCATTTGTATCACATTTTGTCTCTTATAAAAAAGACCGAAGAGAATATTCACTATGTAACAAAAGTTAGTTTTGAACGAACTTATTTAATAAAATTAATTTTAGTTAAATGTGAATTTAATATATACTGTAAAATTGGGTTAAATAAGAAATTTGAGGTTAAAAATCACTTTTGTGAAAAATAATTCTATAGACAAAATCAATTTCAAAAGAAGAAAAAGAGTGTGATGAGGAGGAACCTATGAAGCAAGGCTTGATCGGAGTTGGAAGCAAGGAGCATACGAGAAAGTGCAGCCTGACGATCATCAGACAATAGCTTAAGCTCTTCTTGAACGGCAACATGAAAAAGCTGACGGTGATTCTGAAAGACACCACTAAGGAATTTACCAACAAGGGAACGTGGTTCCAAAGGAGAGTTCAAACTACTGAATTCACAGTGACTAGCACCACCACTTGCCTTTATCACCCTTTTCAACGCTACTCTGTTGCCGCTGCACCTAAAATTCAAACAAGAAGAAGAGATTATAGGTGTTGTCACGAATCCTCCTATTGTAAGGTGGTGGTGGTGGTAGTGGCGGCGGAGACAATTTTCCATCAACGGCGGACAAGGTGTGAGAGTGGTTAATTGGTTTGGTGTATTGTGTTGTGATAGGATGGATGAATTAATTGATTAAGAATAAGGTTGTGTTTCCTTTTGATAGGATAGGATGGATCATATGATAGGATATAGGATATTATTATACGACCATATATGTTATTCATATAATAATAATTGAATTAAAGTTAACCTAAGTAAACTCAAATAAAATAAAATAAAATAATCACTGTTACCAAGACAAATCACTCAAATGAATTATGCATTAAATATTTCATGTATATTAAATAAAATTATAAATGGGAGAGAGAAATATAAATTAAGTAATTGAGTTTAAAAATTAATGAATTTTATTAAATGTAAATTTGAATTTTTGATTGGAATAACTTTTATTAAATTTTATTTATTTTTTTATTTATTTACTAAATTACTAAATTTATTTTATTTATTTTCCAATAATATTTTTATTAAATTATTTTAATTACATAGTGATATATTTATTATTATTATTATTATAAATATAAAATGAATATATTAATTAGAAGTGATGTTAATAATTTAAAATAATAATTAATAGTATATTGAAAATTAAAATTTTTTAGATTGATTGATGACGAGACAAAATAGTACTATATATGTATATTGTGCATTGGATAGGATAGGGTTTTGCGACTTTTGAGGTATGGGAAGGGTGAGAGAGTTTTGGTTTCTGTGTGCTCCGATCAAACGATAAGTGATAAGTGCGTATTCTAGTGGAGTGGTATGGATAAGAGGGAAGGACAGTTGTTATTTATTCTATGCTGTACTATACGACAAAATTATTCATTCAAAACTTATCATCAATTTGCATCAAAATAAATAGAAAAAGTGTACTCTTACACAATGTTGAGGTGCGTGCGCTAAAATCACCCTCAATTTCTTCTTTTCCGTCAAAGACTCTTATCGCATGTATTCTAATTTTCTTTTATATATAAAAACACTTGATTATATACCCAAGGTCGACCCATCATTTTTAGAACTGTTATCTAATTTTAATCTAGTTGTAAAATTAAATAAATATTAGATCTCATAAATTGTTGGTTTGATTTTTGTTAATGTCATTGAAGTAAGTCAAATATATACATTTGTAAGTAATCATTAAATCTTAATATAATTTATAGATATTATAGGTGTGTAGTGTATGTTATTTTTAATTGTTAGTGCAAAAGTTTTTTTTAATACAATCATCTGGTTAATATTTTGATGATAATAAATACATATAAATAAAGAACAACAATCTCATGACTATATATGTTAAGTGTGCAGACTAAAAATCAATGTATTTGAAAAAGTCAATGTCTCTGTAAAAGTCAACACTTTAATAAGAGTTAATGAGTTGACGATCTACAAGACATCATTTGATCAATGTACCCTCTGTGCACATCGTTTGGTAATCGCCCATAATTTGTTTTCTCTTATAACATGTTATCTCTAATGATCTATAAAACAATACTATGATTGTTCTATCCTCTAATTGTCATACATATTTTAAGGAGTGATTTCTGGGAGTCAGTTACGAATAGATTTATCCTCAATGGTTAAATTGCTGAAACCCATGAACATACAAGTTGTCTTTCTTCAAAATGAATACACGAGTCTGACCCTAAAAGTATAAAGGTCATACCCTAAAGGACCTACAACGAAAACATCTCAATGGATACTTTCTCCTTGTATTTAAGATTAAATGGGTATGTCAAGAAAGCCAGTAACACATAAAAAGCCAATAACACATAAAAAATGATGAATGAAAAATCATCTCAGTAGAGAATTATTAAAATTTATGAAAATCAGTAAAAGTGTTTTCATACACTGGAACTGATATAGGATTGAATATGTAACATCCTCTTGACGAGAGTTAAAATCCTCGAACTATACTTTGTGTCAAATTAGACACAGACTAGAACTGATGTAAATCAGTCCGATAGTGGCATAACCCCTTCATTCTCTAAGTGGTACCTGAAAAGGTACAACAATCCTCATGAACCTCAACGACAAGATGTTGAAGAATGGTTTTGGGAACAAAATCTTGGAGAGGCTATAGAAAAACACTCAAAGCCTAAAGAGGTTAAGTTAATAATACTTGTATAATATTTATTAGAAGTAGTGAATTAAGCTCTCGACTATACTAAATCAAAATATATCTATAAGGGAAGAATTAGAGGTAACAACGGTTTTTTGTGAACTAGTATAAAAATATTTGTGTCTCTTTAGTCTCTTTTAATTATTGTTTTTTAGTTCTTTATGATTTAACCTTACTCTTGCTAAACTTCTTTCAATAGTAAGTTGAATGTTTTAATAAAGAACGGTCTTTGTAAGAAAAATAAATAGTTTTTATAAAATTGTAAACACAATTCAAACCTCCCTATTTCTTGTGTTTTCCAGCACCTTCACTCATACTTTAGCATCATCACTACAAAAATCCGGCCAATCCCATGCAATTGGTGGCAACGGAAAATTTGATTTCAATTTTACCTACAACGTATTAAATTTATTATTATTATACAAAATATTCTTAATGGAAAGAAAATCAATTTGTTACTTGCACCCAATGATTAGCCAGTTATGTGACAAAGGACACAAGATCGTCTTCAACAAAGAAGAGTGCATCATTCAAAATGCAGCAACAAGTGAAATTCAATTTATCGGTAAACGTTTCAAGAATATTTTTATACTTAACTTTGATGATTTATCCTTGAAAATGAAATGTCTTTTGGTAAGCGACAACAATGATGCATGGTTATGGCATAAAAGAATTGCACATATTCACATGGATCATTTAAATAAACTAGTCAAGCATGATCTAGTTGTTGGATTACCAAAAATGAAATTTGTCAAGGATAAATTATGTGACGCGTGTCAAAAAGGTAAACAAACGAAAACTTCTTTTAAAGCTATTAATGTTATATCTACTGTAGTACCCCAATTTTGTCCGGTTAATTAAAAGTAATTCAAAAAATTAGTAGTTTAATAAATATTTATAAGTATAAAAAATCATTATTTTGAGTTTATATTTACGTAAATATTCCCAAAAAAAAATTAATTAAACAAAAACAAACCCAAAAAATAAAGGAAATACACGGTGTTTCTTCTTTTCTAACATGCAAAAAGCATTCCTTGTGTGTAAAGCAAAGCACCAGACGCCACATCTTAATGCTTCAAACACTTCAATACACTTCAAACAAAGCACTTCATGCACTTCAAACACTTCAATACACTTCAAACAAAGCACTTCATGCACCACATCTTAATGCTTCAAACACTTCAATAAACTTCAAACAAAGCATTTCATGCACTTCAAACACTTCAATACACTTCAAACAAAGCACTTCATGCACTCAACAATACCCCTTCCTTATTTATTTTTTATTTTAAAAATTCTTAATAAGGTTATTATCTTTTCTATTTGGACACTCAACAAAAAAGATGAGCAACCTATTTCCCTATTTGTATGAGATTGCTTAATATTTGCTCCAAAACAGTGAAAAAATCAGAGCTTAAGTTTATCTTATAGACACAACGATTAATCCTTTAATCTATAAATTGAGACAAAAATCAGTTGCAAAGGGGCATGATTTTTTGGTAGAGAAAACTCAAGAGTTAGAAGTGAGAGCTTTTTTTAAGAGAGTATTACACACACAAAAAATCAAAAGAGAAGAAAAATCCATACTCATAAACATACCCAAATCCATTACTAACGAAAATAGACAAGAGAATCGTTACAGCCGCACACCACCGCCTCGATCTTCACCGGCATCCAGAAAGGCATCGCACACCACAGCCTCGATCTTCATTGGCGTTCGGAAAGACATGTATTTTCTCATTCTTTTGTTCAAGTTGCATATTTTAGAAACTAAGATCTAAAACTATAGCTGATTATGTGAAAAATGAAATATTTATTAAGATAGTTTTTTTCATGAAACGATTGCATGGCTGAGATATGATTCATTTAGACTGGAACTTGTGAAATGATTTTTTTTCTCTTTGTTTGTTTTGAAACAATACTTGCCTAGAAAGAAGGCATTACTATCGCATAAATAGTGCTGCTCTGAGACTATGCCTTGCGTGCCTAGAAACGATACACTAGTGTAGCTTACTACTCTGAAAAGTTGTTGCTATCTGTTATGAATTGATACGTGCTTTCAGTTCATTAAATTATTATTCATTTAATTATTTCTTTATTTTTTATTCTTTCAAACAATAATTATACAAAAAAATTATTTCCAAATGGTTAATTAGATGTGATATATGTTTTTAATCTTTGAGTCGTTAAGACACAAGTGGTACAATTTAATAGCTTTAAAACTCTCTTTATTTATTTATTTATTTATTTTACTAAATTAATCTAAAATCGACTTATAAATTTGTGCAATTAGATGTGGTATTATTTTTATCTTTGAGTTGTTAAAACACATATTGTACAATTTGGTATTTTTTTAAATTCATATCTAAACCAAAAATAATAAAATATTCTCAAAAGGATTAAATTAGATGTGACATCTTTTTACTCCTTAAATTTTTCGAGATACCATTTATACTACTTGACATTTTTAAAACTTAATATTTAAAACTAAAACAATAAATATTGTTAAAAGGATTAAATTAGATGCGACATCTTTTTACTCCTTAAATTTTTCGAGACACAAGTTATACTACTTGATATTTTTAAAACTTAATATTAAAAATCGAAAAATGAAAAAATATTCTTAAAAGGATTAAATTAGATGCGACATCTTTTTACTCCTTAAATTTTTCGAGACACAAGTTATACTAATTGATATTTTTAAAACTTAATATTAAAAATCGAAAAAATTAAAAAATATTCTTAAAAGGATTAAATTAGATGTGACATCTTTTTATTCCTTCAATTTTTTATACACAAGTTGTATTACTTGACAATTTTAAAACTTAATATTTAAAATCAAAAATATTTAAAAAAAATGCTCTTAAAAGGATTAAATTAGATGTGACATCTTTTTACTTCTTGAACTTTTCGAGAGACGAGTCGTACGACTATATAGTCTTAAAACTTGCATTTCAAAATATTATTCAAATCAAACCAATTCTTTTTTTCAAAACTTTTTTATCAACAATATAACACAATTTCTTTAAAAAGCAATCAACACATCCGCATTTTCTAGCCAAGAACTACGTAGCTTTGATTTCTCCATCGCACCGGGAGATACGTAGGAGCAAGATCGCACTCTTGTCAAGCATAATAACAAAAACTTTTCTTTCTCTCTATATTTTAAATGTATATTTATCATTAGATTATTTTCATAAAAATATCATATTTGCATTTTAAAAAGGAGAAATAAATATATTTAAGTTAATATTAATTTTGCACAATTAATTATAGGTAACCGTTTTTTTTAACGGATGTCGTAGGGTGCTAATACCTTCCCTACGCATAATCGACTCCCGAACTCGAAATTTGGTTTCAAAGACCATTTTTTTTTTACTTTTTTTTTAAGGGTTTTCCAATATTTTCCCTATTTTAAAATAAACTTTGGTGGCGACTCCATTGAATTCGAGAAACACTCGAAATTTTAGGCCGCGACAGCTGGCGACTCCACTGGGGATTGTTAGAGAGTCAAACCTAACATAATTAATTGTGCAATTTTTTTTTACTTTTATATTTATTTCTCCTTTTATTTTCTTTACTTTATGCATTTATTGTTTATTAGTTTATTTTCTTGTAGTCATTATCTTTATATATATTTATATGTGTGTTGAGTATTTTATATCGTTTATTGGATTGTGATTCTCTTCACACACTACACATTCACTTACACACACACTTATGAGTGAGACCATATGCTCGGGCCTGAGTGAAACTTGAGTTAGGTTAGAGGTTGAGTGGTAATCATTTTGGATGTACATCCTACTTGGTTATTGCAAAGACCTCGTCTAGAGTGTGACTCCATTAGGAATACCTACATTTTGGATGTACTTCCTATTTGTAGTGATGTTTCAATACGAGTACTTGACTCTAGAGACCAATGAATTTTAGGACTGTAGAGCCCACCTTGGAAAGTTTTCACGAATTAAGAAGCTTATATACTTTAAGATTTCTCCGATCTTGGATTGTGATTCTCTTACACACACTTGAGTGAGACCTTAATACATGATTTGAGTAAAACTTAAAATTCGTCTGAAGTTGCGTAGTGTTAGCTTTCTGGATGTACATCGTGTTTGGTTAACATGAAGACTTCACCTAAAGTTTCATTTCTTTTGAGAATTATTGTCACTTCTAATAGTTTACCTATTGTTGTTGACAATATTTCAAAATGGAATCCATGGCTCTAGGAACCATATTCAAAATCATAGAGCCGCCTTGGAGAGGGTCACCAACTAAGAAAGCTCACGAACCTTCTAAATAATGTAAGCAAAACCTATGTAGGTCACACTGGGAGCATTTTTCTTTTCTAGATTCAAATCAACATTATCCTTTGTTGAAAAAACTAGTATTTTTATTTTGTAAAGCAAAAACATTCTTCTTTATAGAGTTCCAATTTTATCTTCCTAGAAGGACAAAACAAAAATCTCATTTTTCTTCAACTCTCATTTTTTTTTTCTCACATTGTGTATATATCTTCCCTTATAAATGTTAAATATTTAAACAGTTAATCTCATATTTATGAAACATTGCTACACGTTTGCATCATAGTCTTACATTATCATATTTTCATTCATGCAAGTCATTTTTTTTCTCTCTCTAATGAGGAGCAAAAAAATTAGAAATAATGTTGCATTCATGTAAAGTTTTTTTCATGAGTGGTGTGTGTTCTTGAAATGATGCTTATTTGCAAAAAAATGTTGAATTGGTCATTGTTCTTTGAAAAATAAGATTTGTCAAATCATAAATGAACTCAAAATCAATTGAGACTCTTGAGAACACACCTCAAAGTCTTTTGTTGACAAAAAACATCTAAATATAATGGTCAAATTTGTTAACTTTTGTGATTGACATAATCAAAAAAAAATTCAAATCATAAACTAATGTTACCTTTCTTTGAACCATTCATTTAATGAACATGCATGTCATGTGTTTCTACTCTTTCATGACCCCATTAATATCCTCGTTTGTTGACATTTCTTCATTATTCTTCCATTTCGATCTTGCCACAATCTCTTCGAAATAATTGGTCTCACAAATTGAATTTGAAAGAGACGCCTAATTGATTTCCAATAATCAAATCTCACAAAGTAATATTTTGAAAGTTCCAAATTGGTGCAAGTCCTTTAAAAAAAATAAAGGAAAAGCCCGTTAGGATTGAAAACCTGTATTGGCATCCTAAGCAAAAGTTAGGGCAAAAAAAAAAAACAAAACAAAAAAAAAAACAAAAAAAAATTAAAAAGCAATTGAATAGATTTGTCAAACTTTGTCCTGAAATTATTATTATAAACGATCATGATTTGAAATGAATCTTACGATTTGTCTTTTAACATCCAAAAACAGAAACAAAAATCTACCCCTTGGTTTCCCCTTTTGAGCCAAAAAAGTGGGACTTTTTTTTCCTTTTCAAATATCCAAGACAAAGATCATTTCTATATTAGGAGTTTATTTGATACTTCGTCACCTTTGCATTACTTATGATATCAAAAAGAAAAAGAACTAAAATAGTCTATCAGTCAAAGTCCATAGATAAAGGAGACGGAAAAAAAAAACATGAAAGTAAGTGCAATACAAATTTTGGATTGATACCCCATGAGGTAAGTCTTTGATCTAAAAAAAAACATTGTCTTAATTGACCTTGGAATAATTATTTGAGCCTGATACCTCATTTCTTTTTCCTTCATAACCCTCTTAGTCATTCACCACATTACATGTCTAAAATGTTCATTTTGATAAATGATTGATTGTTCATTATTTGGATTTTTTTTTTTATTTTAATTTTGGGACAAAATTACAAATCTCGTTTGAAATATGCTAAAATAATCCTTAAGGACTTGCACGCTCAGGATTCTTTCAAAGAAAGAGAACACTTTGACCAAATTATGGAGATCATCAACGAGATCAAATTCTTTGTACATAAACAAATGATAATTATCATACTTATCAATAAGGGAAATCTTTCAAATGATGGGCCAAAATTGAGGCATTCAGTATTCAATTGAGATAATACTCTTACCCTTCATTCATATTCATATATTCTATAAAACAAGTGTTCATTCATTCAACCCTTTCTCTCCACACTCTTTAAAACTCCTGTAATACAAGAGAAATCTTTCAACTTGATACTCTAAAATTGGGGCAACACCACTGTTGTCTCATTCAAACATTGTGCCTTCCAAAATTATAACTTGGGGCAATCCTTTCACCATTTTTTCTAATCACATACACAATATTTTGTATATTCCAAAATAAGGGCACTTCTCCGTCATTCATTCAAGGATTAAGTACCTCTAAATTTCAAATTTAGGAAAACTCATTATCTTTGATTCTCCATATATCATCTGATTTTTTTTTTTTCATCATCCACATACTGCATAAATGGGGCACATCCCCCATCTTTTATTTTTGTATTCCTACAAAACTAATTTTGATGTGGTTTTTCCAATCACTCATTTCATCTCAACATCCTCTCACTATCTTTCCATGATGGGGCACTTTTATATCCTTCTTGCTTAGCTCATGAAGAATAGTTACGTAATCCCACTTTCTTTAGACTACAACAACTGTTTGTTAAGTCTAAATAATAGCAATGCCATCCTTCAGAGATTGAAGCAATTATCGGGTTTTCAAAATTCATGTATCTCCATCTACCACCAAATATTTTGTCCTCCTTTTGAGGAACAATCCTAACCAAGCCTTTCTATCTTAAATGCATTGTCATGCGCACTTTATTAAAACAATGCTTCAAAGAAAGATAATGTAAGTTAGTTGACAGGATCTATGAATTCTTTTGCAATCTTCAGTTAACATCTTTGACCAAAAAAGTTAATTTTTTAGGTGTTCTTTTCAATAAAAGACTAAGGTGGTGAAAATTATTCGACGACTGTAGTCAAAAACTATAATTGGTCATATTTTTTCCAAGAAGTCCTCACTCACTCAACTATTGATGGAGACTACAATCATCAAGATACACTAATTTGCAACAGTTGCGTGAAAATAATGATAAACATAAACATGGTAAACTTGATTTTGTTTGAGTTTAAGTTCAAGGTTATTTCACATATTGAAAATTTCAAGGAAGTGACCAAGTCAAGAAATTCATTTCTTACACAAAAAACACCTTTCTCACCAAACAAGGTCATTGCATCCTCATGTTCTAAAAAATGAACAATGATAACAAACAAAAAACTAAAGATCAGGTGTGCAACCTGAGTTTTTGAATCAGTAGATACAATCATAGAATGCAGATCCATGCACCTTGCACTAATCATGTATGCATCATTTTAGCATCACATCATGTATCTCACCTCATGCATCTATGCATAATTTGACGCAATACATGCACCTTGCATCATGCTCATGTTTAAAGATCTCACAATCTTCTAATTATGTGGCATGTCGTATGCTCGCGTCAACCCCAATGCTCGAATGACACGCAAAATTATTGCCCAAATACCACTCACTCCCCTAAAATTTTGCACAAATCGACCAATAGAAAATTTACTCGACGATTAAATTAAGATTTGATCGTATTGGAGTAACCTTCAAGATGTACATCTTGCTTGGTTATGAGTAATACTTTGTTTAAGTTGTGGTAACTTATTGAATGTACATTTTATTTGGTTATCACAAGCAAAATTTATGGATAAATTTAGTTGTGGCAACAAAAACTAGTCCTATATTTCTAGGACATGAGTTATGACATCTTAAAGATCCTATAAAATAACAAAAAGTCCAATTTTCATTGGCAGCTCAAACACTAAGCCCAATCCTCATTGGCACCTCAAAGACCAAAGTTCATTGGCACCCCAAAGCCCAATATTTCATTGGCAAATAAAAAGTCCAATTTTCATCGGCAATTAAAACACAAAGTCCAATCTTCATTGGCAAACACATAAAAAATGTCCAATTTTCATCGACATCTGAAACCCAAAGTCCAATATTCTTTGGTGTCCCCCTAAACTCGCTCTTCATTGGATCTTTAAGCCTAACATCCACTGAAATCCACAACCATCGTTAGTTGGTAGCTTAGAATGCTTTCCAAATATCCATTGGCATCTACAACATGTACCCTTTACAATCCAACGCCTAAGATCAACAAAGCACCTCTAACCCCAAAGCCCAATATTTCATTGGCGAGCAAAAAGTCCAATTTTCATCAGCACTTCAAATAAAAGTCCAATCAAAATTGGCACCTCAACCAAAGTCCAACGTTCCATTAGTAACGTAAAGGCCCAACCTTTCTTGGCAACATATAAGCCCACGTCCATTGACATCCCAAAAGTCCAATAATCATCATCACTCTAACCAAAAGCCCAACACAAATTGGCAACCAAAAATCCAATATTCATTAACATTGAAATCTCAGTTTTCATTATCCATGGACACCCAACACCAAAGATCTACAAAACACTGCATAAGCCTAATATCCGTTGGCCTCGGAAAGCCCAATGTCCATTGGCAATCCAAAGCTAAACTTTTATTGGCAATACAACCCAATTTTCACTATCCATCGGCACTATAAAAGTCCAAGATTCACCAGCAAATAAAAATTCCAATATCTATTGGCATCCAAATCTCATTACCTACTAGGTAACGATCATTTACATTTTCGTCGTTCTACGCATCGGTAACCAATCCGAAGACGATCATTAATCTTTTGTTGATCTACGCATCGGACCAATCCG
>JBBPBP010000004.1:61656176-61732875 GCA_037974735.1 Cicer chorassanicum
AATTTTTTATACACAAGTTGTATTACTTGACAATTTTAAAACTTAATATTTAAAATCAAAAATATTTAAAAAAAATGCTCTTAAAAGGATTAAATTAGATGTGACATCTTTTTACTTCTTGAACTTTTCGAGAGACGAGTCGTACGACTATATAGTCTTAAAACTTGCATTTCAAAATATTATTCAAATCAAACCAATTCTTTTTTTCAAAACTTTTTTATCAACAATATAACACAATTTCTTTAAAAAGCAATCAACACATCCGCATTTTCTAGCCAAGAACTACGTAGCTTTGATTTCTCCATCGCACCGGGAGATACGTAGGAGCAAGATCGCACTCTTGTCAAGCATAATAACAAAAACTTTTCTTTCTCTCTATATTTTAAATGTATATTTATCATTAGATTATTTTCATAAAAATATCATATTTGCATTTTAAAAAGGAGAAATAAATATATTTAAGTTAATATTAATTTTGCACAATTAATTATAGGTAACCGTTTTTTTTAACGGATGTCGTAGGGTGCTAATACCTTCCCTACGCATAATCGACTCCCGAACTCGAAATTTGGTTTCAAAGACCATTTTTTTTTTACTTTTTTTTTAAGGGTTTTCCAATATTTTCCCTATTTTAAAATAAACTTTGGTGGCGACTCCATTGAATTCGAGAAACACTCGAAATTTTAGGCCGCGACATCTACTACAAGACCACTTCAATTAATACACATGGATTTGTTTGGTCCATCAAGAACTAAAAGTCTTGGTGGAAATTCATATGGACTAGTAATTGTTGATGACTTTTCAAGGTACACATGGACCTTGTTTTTGTCAAATAAAAACGAAGCTTTTAAGGCCTTTAAAAATTATGCCAAGCTAGTCCAAAATGAACAATCATCCAAAATTGTATCGATTAGAAGTGATCATGGAAGAGAATTCCAAAATACCTTATTTGAAGAATTCTGTGAAGAAAATGGAATTTTCCACAATTTTTCTGCACCAAGAACACCTCAACAAAATGGGGTTGTTGAAAGAAAGAACAGATCTTTAATAGAACTTGCAAGAACTATGTTAAGTGATTCAAATCTACCAAAGTATTTTTGGGCAGATGCCGTAAACACGGCATGCTATGTTACTAACAGAGTAAACATTCGGCCAATTCTTAAAAAGACTCCGTATGAACTCTACAAAGGCAGAAAGCCCAATATCTCTCATTTCCACATCTTTGGGTGCAAGTGTTTTGTGCTAAATAACGGAAAAGACAATCTTGGAAAATTCGATGAAAAAGCAGATGAAGGTATATTTATTGGGTATGCATTATCTAGTAAAGCTTTTAGGATTTTTAATAAAAGAACTTTAATTGTAGAAGAATCAATACATGTTACTTTTGATGAAACTAACCCCTTGAAAGAGGACAAAGCTATTTCTTTTGATGATGATGATATTGAAAGTATTGATCCAAGTAAAGAAGATCCAATTGATCAACGGAGTCAAGAAAATGAAGTCAACATTGAAAAGGAAAACAATGAACTACCAAAGGAATGGAGAACCCATCGATATCATCCAATTGATAACATTATTGGTGATATCAACAAAGGAGTTACAACTAGACTCAAACTACAAGATGCATGCTTAAACATGGCATTTGTTTCTCAAATCGAACCTTCCAAAGTTGGTGAAGCACTAAAAGATGATCAGTGGATACTTGCAATACAAGAAGAACTTAACCAATTCGAAAGAAACGAAGTATGGGAACTTGTTCCTAATCCAGGTGACAAACACATAATTGGTACAAAATGGATATTTAAAAATAAACTTGACGAAAATGGTATAGTTGTTCGCAACAAAGCAAGATTGGTCGCCCAAGGATACAATCAAGAAGAAGGAATCGATTTTGACGAAACATTTGCTCCGGTCGCAAGGTTAGAAGCAATACGTTTACTACTTGCTTATGCCTGTTCTATGAATTTTGAATTATTTCAGATGGATGTGAAAAGCGCATTTCTAAATGGATACATCAATGAAGAAGTATATGTCAAGCAGCCACCCGGCTTTGAAGACTTCAAGAATCCTACACATGTATTCAAACTAAGGAAAGCTCTCTATGGTCTAAAACAAGCACCAAGAGCTTGGTACGACAGATTGAGTGCCTTCCTGTGTGAAAGAGGTTTTGAAAAAGGGAAGGTTGACAAGACATTATTTATTAAACGAAATAATGGTCACACCTTGTTGGTCCAAATTTATGTTGACGATATCATATTCGGTTCAACAAACAATGAAATATGTGAAGAATTCTCATTGATGATGCAAGGTGAATTTGAAATGTCCATGATGGGAAAATTAAACTATTTTCTTGGTCTTCACATCAAACAACTCAAACATGGCATCTTCATTAATCAAGCAAAATATTGCAAAGAACTGCTAAAAAGATTTGACATGGAAAAATGCAAGGAGAGTGCAACTCCCATGGGCTCCGAAACATATGTTGATAAAGATGAAACTGGTGCGTCTGTAGACATTTCAAAATATCGAGGTATGATTGGATCTTTATTATATCTAACGGCCAGTCGGCCAGATATCATGTTTAGTGTTTGTCTATGTGCAAGATTTCAAGCAGATCCGAAAGAATCACATCTTGTTGCTGTCAAAAGAATCATGAAATACTTAAAAGGCACCATCAATGTTGGACTATGGTATCCTAAAGGTAGCATCTGTAGTCTCGTTGGATATTCTGATTCAGATTATGCAGGATGTAAAACAGACCGTAAAAGCACAAGCGGCACTTGTCATGTACTGGGCAATGCACTCGTATCTTGGTCATGTAAAAAGCAAGCATGTGTCGCACTCAGTACTGCTGAAGCCGAATACATAGCAGCAGGAAGTTGTTGTGCACAAATCCTATGGCTCAAGCAACAACTATGTGATTATGGAATTGATCTTGGATGTATTCTGCTACGATGCGACAACACTAGCGCAATCAATATTTCAAAGAATCCAATCATGCATTCTCGGACCAAACACATTGATATACGACAGCATTTTTTGCGCGATCATGTACTTAAAGGAAATGTAGAAGTAACCTTTGTGGATACTCATAACCAACTTGCGAACATCTTTACTAAACCACTTCCTAAAGACTCCTTCTTCAAAATACGACGCGAACTCGGCATCTTAAGTGAAAGTGATCTTTAAACATAAGGTAAATTGTTATCAACATGTCAAAGGTATGAGTTAATTCTTGTCTTCACATATTAGAATTCAGTTGACTATGTCTACATGTCATTTATGTGATTATATAAAGTCTGTGTTATGTTCTGTTTGTTAAAATCATGTTTGTTTCAAAAGTTTGGAAGTCGTAGCCGAATACAATCAACCTGTATTCGAATACAGATGATTCTGGAAAACTGTATTCGATTACCATCCTACTGTATTCGAATACAGATTCGCAGTTTTCTGTCATTTATAAAGCTGTGCAGTCAGTATTCGAATACAATTTCCTCCTTCCCCTCGAGCTCGTCCTTCCATCCTTATCATCTCTACGAATCAACCTCCACAGAACTGTTTCGTTCATTCACGATTGCCTTCCCCAACTTTGATTTCCTTCAATTAATTGCGCCCTCACTCATCCCTTTCTTCAGATTCGCGAATTCAAAAACCCTAACCCCCAAATTTCCTTCACTTTCCCAACTCAGTCTCGAATCCCGAACTCTAAAACCCCAACAAACATGTCAAACATCTCCAACACTGTTGAAAACGCACGCAAACGTGGACCTCGCACCAAGCATGCAAGCGTGGGTCCTTCCAAGAGACGCACCAAAAGTACCAATGTGACGGATTTATCTCGTCTCCTGCACTCTCCCGAAGAAATTACTCGGTTTCGCACACTTTACTCCGACAAGAGGCTCATCGTTCCCAAAATCGGTACTTTAGATTCGTTCTCTGCTTTTCAATTTCCTGCTTTACTTAGGGCTCAACATATTGAGGACTTTATTGCTTACAAAGGTCCTATATATCCTGATTTGGTTCGAGTCTTTTATTGTAATCTTCGTCGGGATGGCAAAATGTTGATTTCTCGTGTCAAAGGAAAAACCATTGAACTTGATTCTCATATTATTGGTGACATTTTGAAAATACCTGATATCGGTCAGAAAACCAGTCCGACTAATTTATGCAAATGGTATAGTGTCTCGAAATATGATGCTTATGTGGCTCTGTGTCGCTTTGACAAACAAACCATGGAACGCAAGCGACTTCAGGCTGGCTCCACCTTTGCAAAGCAACGATTTAGTGTTGGAAATTTAACTGTCGACTATCGTCTGCTTCATTACTTCTTAAGCTACATTTTGGTTCCTAAGGCCGGTAACTACTCTCAAATCTCTGAGTTCGAACTTCAGATTTTGTACTACATGTATGAAGGCCTTCCTCTTAACTGGGCATATTTTGTTAAGTCCGTCATGTTTGTCTCCCGCGAAGCTGTTGGATTGCCATATGCTAAGGAAGTTTCTCGCATTCTTGAACACTTTGGGGTGGATTTTTCTGAGGAAGTTGTGTATACGGTTACTAAGGATAATCTGCTGGATTTAAGTGTTCTTCCCAGCATGAAAATTGTTTGGAGTGAACCGCTGCAAAAATACATCCATCTGAGTGATATCGGTCAAACATCTGCTGGTGCTCCTGCCGACACCTCTGCACCTGATACTGCTCCTACAGATGATGCTGCTAACGATACTGCATCTGATGATGATCAGGTATCCAACCGCATGATTATGGCTAAACTTGACTCTCTTCAGACCTGCTTCTCAGGCTTTACTACTTCGGTCGATGCTCGCTTTCAAGCTCTCGAATCCACCATCGCTACCAATCACGACAGCCTGGTCCACGAGATGTGTATCATCGCCGATAAAATTGATCACCTCCATCTCCCTCCTGATCGTCGCTGATTTGTACTTCATTTCCTCGGACTAGTTCGCTTTTTGTGTTACTAGGATTGCCTTACCCTTCTATCTTGCTTACTGTAATCGTTGCTACTTTCCGATTAACTTTGCTATTATTGTCTGAATTTTATGACTTCATCTGATTGATTATATCAATGTGATCGTTCTTGGTTTATGTTACATTTCTTGTGTTAAATCCCTTACTTTCCTATTGCTGGTATTCTTCTTTTTGATCATGTCAAAAGGGGGAGAAAAACTGTGTATTTTGTTGCTTGTTGCTGTCCGTTAAAATTTAAATGTAGGTACTCAACACACAAGTTTGCATACATTACGGGGGAGTACACTACGCATACCTTACGGGGGAGTCGTCAAAATCAACAGCAATGGTTTTGTCATAATCAAAAAGGGGGAGAATGTAAAAATACATGTTTTTGATTATACACAAAGACCAATGGTGACAAAGCAACAAAAAGAAGAAGAATTCCTCCAATTCATTTTCAAACATCCTTTGATGAATCACAAATAAATAGATTATATAAAGGTAAATAATTCAAGCCATAATTCAACTACAAGAGAACCTTACATACTTTGCATATGCATAAACAATATTTTCAAAAGTCCAAAATAATATTTTCAAAATGTTAGAATCTTTATTTTTGACTAAAAACAATATTGTAATCGAATACAACCCAGGTGTATTCGAATACAGATGCAATTTGCTAAGTCATAAGCAAAAACGTATGATCTGTATTCGACTACAACCAAGGTGTATTCGAATACAGATGAAACATTGCTAAGTCAGAAGCAAGGCCATCTCATCTGTATTCGACTACAGATGAAAAATTGCTAAGTCAGTAGCTAAAAATCTTCATCTGTATTCGACTACACAAAAGTGTATTCGACTACACAGTGAAAAATTTGAATAATTTTAAACGTTGCAGTGAGTTGTATTCGAATACAGATATCATGTAATCGAATACAACTGGAAGCAATGCAATTTTTCAGTTCTGAATTCAATTTAAAACATTGCAATTCTTCCTCAAACCTCTTGGATCAAAGGCCACGAATCTAAAGAGATGTTTGAGGACTATAAATAGGTCATAACTTCATATTCAAATTACGAATTCGAATTACACAATTTCAAAGACTTTGAACTAAATTTTCTGAATTTTTCTCTAAGTCATTTTCAGAAATTCAAGTACTTGCATATCATTTTCATATCCTTAAGGTTCTCAAAGTACTTGAATAAATCTTGAATTGTTATCATTCTACCTTCTTCCTACTCCTATACTCTTATCAAAACAACAAGTGTTTGTAAAAGAAAGTTGTACTTTCTTTAAGTGTTATATCTAAGATAGTAGTGTTCTATCATAGAAAGTTTGTTAGAAGATTGTAGCCAAGGTCCCAGGGTGAGGACTTGTACATATTCTGACAGATAGTGAAGAAAATCTCTTGTGGTGAGCAAGAGGACTGGACGTACCCTTGGTTATTAGGGGAACCAGGATAAATTTGCAGTGTTCATTTACTTACTGTTATTTACTTCTTCATCTACCAACATTAAACGCAAAAATCAATCACTAAAATTCTAAAAACTGTCAAAATAACCAAACACCTAATTCACCCCCCCTCTTAGGTGCACATCTGATCTTACAAAATCCAATGGTTATGAGACGATGATGAGAAACAAGTGCTCCAAATGAACCTCTCAATGAGAAGAAAGTCAAATTCAAATGTATATGAATCACATACCTCATTTCTCATCCCTTGAATACTGAAGAACACAGACCAATGTGTGTATGAATTTCCTTGTCCAAATGTTGACGAACTAATGACCATGACTCTTCAGTCCAACCAAGTAATGTTGAAATAGTTCAAAAACCACAATTTCCATATGCCTCAACATTAACTACATCCTCAATGTATGGACTAATAAATGGAGGAAATTGATTCAATAAATTGTATAGATTGTTTCTTTCCTGATTGTTGAGATGGTTGTTTTCCTGACTTCTAAGAAAATTGTTTACCTGACTTTTGAAATGATTGTTTACCTGAATTTTGAGATGATTGATTTCCGAGTCTTGAGCCATGTCAACATGCTTAAAAAATGAAGGATCGCGATGGACATCATAATCCTTCGACTTCTTTCTTTCTCTTCTTAACTCCACCTTTGGTTTTCATTTTATCTGGTGGTGGACACATAGATGTTGTATCTAGAAATGAAAGTCCATATACCTTACTCATCAATGTCCTTTTTCTAATAACATCTAGTGATTGAAATCGTTTGTACAATGCATCCATTCCAATTGACATGCAAACTCTGATCCAGACTCTTCTTTGAGATTAACCTCCGTGGATAGTTTCTTCAAATGAATATGAATTGTGTCCAATGGGATATAAATACATATGATTTTATAATATGATAAGTCACAAGCACAAAGTAATCCATTTGTTGTTCTTATTGCACAACCACACGTCGTTTTGTTAGTGTCGACCAATTTAACTCTCAAATATTCTTTAAGAATGTGTGGTATACCTACCTTGGATACAAACTCGTGCAATCTCCTCAAAATTGAATTATTGTGTCCGTGCTTTACACTATTGATACTTTTATGAAACGACGCTCTAACATTATCCAGTTGTGACTTTAACATGTTGTTCACAACATACCAACTCCCACACAAGTCTCATTTACTATCTTACAACATATTTTTTTTAATCTTCAATGAGTTGATTCAGATTTATACACAAATAAAAAACACCTAAAAGTTAAAAAAAATAAACAACTAACTTAAAGGACAAATTACGTTAAATTATAAACTTTGCTATTTGTTACATGTTGGTTGTTGTGTTTCTTAAATTCATAACACGATTCGTCTAAGCCACAACAAACTTTTCCTTTAAAGGAGTTAACCATGTATCTTTAACATAGTCAACAAACATGATAATATCAACACATATTATCTCAAAGTGTCGTTGGTAATCCATCATACTGGAAGAACAGAAAATCTTATTCCACAAATTTATTAATTAATCTTGTCTTTTGTTCAACACATATTGCTTGCATTATGATCCAACATTTTTGTTAACATGAAAACGACATAACTAAATCATCGATGATGGAAATACTACCTCAAACACACTCATTGTGACAAAGTCCCTATCAGTCAAAATCACTTTTGAAATTAAGTTCACTTGCAAGAAAAAAGTTTTTAACTTCTCTAATTCCCAACAAAAGTTATCTAGCTTCACATATTCCAAATGATCAAATGTTACATAATATATTAACTCTGTTGAGGTGACTGTTGCACAAAATTCCACAAGTGTACGAATTTGTCAAGTAGTAGTATATAAGATTATCGTATCTATAGAGATTTATTTAACAACTACCAAATTAATCAAGATTTTATATTATTTAGACTAATGAAAATTATTGTTAGTTCACGATAACGAAAATGTAACAATAGCATAAAAATTATAACGAGAGTATATAACAACACAACTTTGAATTAATCCAAAGTAAACCTATGGTCATGATTTCACTTGCAATATCAATACATCAAGTCCTAGTTTTATATGAATTTTTATCTATTTTCTCAATTATCAATCCCTCTTTAAAACTATTAACAAAGATTCGTCATTCAGTGTAATATTTTTTTCCCTAAATTAATTCTTTGATTGATCATACAAAAAATATAATTAAGAGAAAATATAAATAACCAAGAGGTTGAGTGATTGAAATATTAGTATATATGTTTCATCATACAAGAATCTTAATCTCAATTATCTTATATATGTATCAATTAATTGTAGTTGGTCACTAGTCAATTGATTGATTAAGGCATGCAAAGGTCAGTCACCCCAAACATGTAAATAAAACAATATAATAATTTAATTAAGATAAATAACAAAAATCTAAAATAAAACTAGAATTTAAAACTAAGACATAGTAAAAAGGTATCTTAATCACAAGATTCACCAAAAACTCTAGAAAAGATCTTAGTTACTCATTGACATATAAAACATAAAGTAAATAATAGAAGTGTTCATCAATTAAAGGAAAAGAAATAAGACCATCAAATAATATGATTTTTTGCTCCAAAATTTGAGAAAATTTACTCCACCTCCAAAGTCTCCTAAGTTTTCAAAGTGTTTCTCATTATATTTTTTTTTTCTTTCTTTCTCTCTCTCTCTCTCTCATTTTTTCTACTCATCTGATTCTATTTCTAGTGTACAGCTCCCTTTTTCTGTTTCTAATTTCCCTTTCTTATGATAGCAAGAAGATTCTAATTTTATGCAACAACCTTTCCTTTGGCAACACTCTTCCCCTTGCAACGTTTTCTTGTCATAAAATTCAATCTAATTGAAGTGTGCAACAAACCTCCTTTTTGCAGTCATAAGCTGAAATATTAAACTTGATATTTTCGCACTAAAAACTTAGTTGATTTGACCAATTTGAATTATTTTATTATCTCATGATCAAATCTGCAAATATAATAAATGAATGAATAAACAAGAAGAAGTTGAAATCAAAACTTATAAAATAAGATAAGATAGATGGTAAATATCCTTTTAAAATCCTATAAAAATAGGTTTATTAATGACACATACTATTTCAAGCAATGGTATCATGTATTTGTTAGTTTTAAATGTTCTATTCATGATTAGTACATTATGAAACAAATTCATCAACTTGATCGAATCAACATGAGTCCAAAAAATGTCTCTGATAACATCTAAGTCTTAATGTCTTCTATACGAGCACACATATTTTTCATCTTCTAATAACTACAATAATTGTTACATCTCAGTTCTAGGACCTTTCAAATTAGATCGATACACATTTCTTTGCTCATAAATCTTGGTGACACATATGAGATTGTCTTTGTTTCGGTCTTTTAATGAACTCAATATGTGTCTCGGTGCAAGTCAGTATTTTGTCATGTCATTAACAATTTTTTGCCCATCTTCGATTAAACGTCTCAAATATGTATGACCTTTTAAAGTATCTGCTAACTGATTATTGTGAAATCCACATCGAACACTAACTATCAATTTGTCACCAACTTTCAGTGGTAACACTCTTAGCTTAAATTGACATTTACGCAATTTGGAAGTTGCTAATGCTAATGAATTTGGTTCTTTCGTATACCTTCCACCATTTTCACAACCCAAAGTTAATTTTATACTCATTCCTCTTTGTTCTGTTTCAGTATCTGATGTTATAATAACAATAATAATCTCATTTTATTTTTAATTGATTTTGTCCATTGAAACACGTCGTCACATGTAGAAAATATATGCAACAATATATATTAAAAATAATATTAATCATATCATATTCTATACAATAACAAAAATAAATATTATTTCATATTAAAAAATTTCTTGATCGGTAATGAATGTTTCAGTGTCGGCAAATCCGATGCATCAAACCTATCAAATTCAACGTAATTCATTCCTGAAAAAATATAATTAAATAAATTAAAATTAAGGTTTTTGGATATTTGACATTTATAAAATATTTGATATATAACATACTGATTGTATCTGATAGTCAAATAATTGGTATATAATTTAAATACATGTTATTTGAAAAAATAAAATATTCAATATACAACTTCATTTATTGGTTATTTGTCTAAAATAAAATGTTCGTATATTTATTTACGTTACTGAATTTTCCATTGTTTAATACAAATACTTGATATTTAAATAAAAAAGAAAAAAGAAAACGATATATGCCGTTAGATTTAAATTTTGTTTTTTAAATCTCTTGTATAAATGTGTACTGAATTTTTACTTTATCTTATTTTATATTCTAAATTTTTAATTTTTAACAGAATTTTTTTAAATTTATTTATTTATTTTTTGTGATTGTGTAAAGGAAAGGAATAAAGTTAAAATTTAAAAAATATATAGATATAGAAAGTATGGATGTGAAAGTGACAAGTAGATTTGTCCTTAATGTTATAGTAGAGACAAACTATATACTATTCAATATGAAAAGACCGATTGTTTCAAATAAAAAATAACGAAACCTAACAACTTCTATATATTATCATGCAAGTGATAAGGTGTATATTATTAAGATTGCGTAATTGTCTATGTTTGGTTAGTTTAGAACACATTTTTCCAACTTCGTGAGTGCGGTGGTCGTATCATATAGCACACCTCTATTAATATCTATTGATTGAAAAATTAAATATGTGGTAGCAATTACCCTCGATCTACAATAGGTAGATATGTCCTCCGACTATAAATAGATTTTGTAGCACCAATCAAGTAGAAATTATAAATAAAATAAAGGTTCTAAATATGTCTTTGTTCTTTATAATTATAATAGTTTTTTATTTGGGTCTTTGTAAGTTTTTTTATTTGGTTCACGTCCCTACAAATATAACTTCAAATAGTCTTTCCATTCAACTTCCTTTACAAAAACTGTAACATCTTTAAATATAACTATAATTAAAACATAATTTTTTTTAACCTAAAAATAAATCCCCAATTTTTAACCTAAAATTAATACCACGTGTTTCATTCTTCTTCCCTAAAAAATTACAATCCTACCTAAATTAAAGTTAGGATTCCAAATACAATATTAGTACAAAATTGCGAATGTTTGTTTCTTCTTTCGATTGATTCGCTTCAATTTTCTTGCGCCCATGGATAAAAAACGTGAAATTGAAGCTAGCGATTGGGAATTGGTTCAAAACAATAAACCGATTGTTTCCGCTATCAATGAATTGAATTTTGATTCATCAATTATCACATCATATCATTTTTCAATTCCGACTAACATTCCCAATTCGATTTCCAGTAGTTCTGGTTCCACCAAAAATCTGGTCAACGGATTAAAAAATCAGATCAATTACGAAATCTCCAAAGCGGATTTCACCTTGAAACGATTATAATAGAAGGTAAAAATTAAATAAAATGTTGAACAAACAATTTAAAAAGAAACTCACGGACATTATCCTACTATATTCACTATCTGTGATAATACAATACATATTGCTATCTTGCAATTAACCTATCATTGTTGATGTTCTAAACTTGAACCAACAATTTCAAAAGAAACGATTTTGAAGTTGTTAATTTTAGATTTTTTTAGGGGAGAAGAATCAAATATTTAGAGTTAATTTTAGTTTAAAAAGGTTATAATTTGATTATATTGGTAGTTTATTTTTAAGTTAAAAAAATTATATTTTAATTATATTTAAGTTTAACGGTGTTACAATTTTTGTAACGAAAGCTGATAGAAGGACTATTTTAAAATGAAACTATATTTGTAGGGATGTGAACCAAATAAAAAAACTTACGAGGATCAAAATCAAAAGCGGTTATAATTATAAGGATCAAAGACATATTCAAACTTAAAATAAAATAAAATCATAGTTTTATTAACTTAATTAATTAACTCTGTTTTCTTAAAAATAACTTAACCATTAATTATTAGTGTATTCTTTATTATATCAACGATGCAAAGTGAAAATAACGAGATGCTAGTGATGAATACTTGATTAGAAAACTGAAAATAATATCATCGTATAGGCTATAGCATTTTTATTAAAAAAATATGACATTAATAATGAGATTAAGATAGAGATAATACTATATCTGTCAAAACAAGCTACCCGGCCCATTTAGGGCCGTCCCTAATGAGTTGCGGGATTCTTTAGACCGGGCTAAAAAGCCCGATTTTAATGTAGGCTGTTAAAATACTACCTGAGTCCGGCCGTGGACGGGGCGCGGGCTGGGCGGGTAGCCCGCATATTTTTTTTTATTTTCTTGCGACTCTTTTAATTTAAAAATTTTCTTCATGTCCATTTAAAAACAACTTAGTTCTACGTATGTCGTATGCCGTATGCCGTGTGCCCGTGGAGTGAGATGAGTGAGACCGTGAGTTTGTATGTCAGAGTGTCGTCACATTTCCCTTCAAAATAGAGTTTGTACTTTGTTGTGTCTTTGTGAATTCTTAAAAATAATTGGATCCGGCCCAATTTAATTTTTGTTTGTTCGGGCCTTTTTCTTTAAGACCAATTTTACTCTTTTTATTTTTCTAAAATTGATTATGCGGTTTGCGGGCTACCCTGTACCCATACGGGTTAACCATAATGGGTAACAGGTTGATTCGGACCGGACTCAAAGCCCTGAAAAATCTGGGCTGAAATTTTTAGGTCCAAGCCCTATGTTTTAGCGAACTCGGCAGGCAGGCCGGCCCATTCGGACTAGCCCATTTTGACAGCTCTAGATAATATCTACCATACTTACACCTCTTATTTTTAATTTTTATCATTTAACTTACTAAAATACCACTAAGTGAATAGTAAAATTTAAAACATATTCGGATAATGGAGCATACCCCCACATTTTAAAATTTCCAAAAGAAGTAATTTTTTTCTCTGAACTTCTCCAATCGAAAATTTCAATTTTTAAAATGTTCGGTTGTTATATTGTATACCAGACATTTTAAAAATGAAATTTTCAGTAGTTATTTCCACACGAAAAAATTAGTTTTACGATTTTTTCGATATACAATATAACTATCGGAAATTTCAAAAAAAATAAATTTTCTGAGTTAATTTTTTCATTTTTCAAATTTTTTTTACAAGTTTTTCATTTTTCATTCAATTTTTTTAGTGAGGAGCAAATGAGCGAAAAACACCGTAGAACATTCTCGAATAAAATCTCCTACACAATCTAATAAGAGGGCCATTATTGAGAAAAGGAGAAGGAGGAACGAAGTGATGCAACAAGAGGTACAAAAACGTCAAAAGGATTATGTTCAACCTAAATTTGAGCAACTGTAAATCAGGATCCTGCGTTTCTTGGACGACCATTCAATCTTTATATCCTTAATGACTGTGAACACCACATTGCAGCTAGAGTGTGGAATGTACAAGTTAGTAAATAATTTATATTATTATATAGTATAGTATGTATAATTTAATATATTTATAGTATATGTATAATATAGTATAGTTTAATATATGTATAATATAATATTATTTAGTATATATATATAGAAAACTAACTAATAATATAATTTATTGTGTTATTTTAATTAAATAGGATAGACGTGCATTGAAAGTTGTTTCAAATGGCAAAAAACAAGACAAATTCATGGATACTAGATATATATTACCTGCTGAAATAGATAAACGGATTATTAGATCATGATTACGTCATCTGCATTGATGTACTTTGCATATGATTGATGATAATCTTATATCTACTTTTGCTGAATATGACACACATAGACTAGTTCATTTCACCTGTCATTTGGTGAGATAACTATTACTCTTGATGATGTTATGGGTCTGTTGGACATACCATGTTATGGAAAGTTATACACACCTCCAGCTAACATAAGTGAAAACTTGGCAATTGTTGTTGTTGAGTTATTGGTAGTTGATTAGGCAAAAGCTATGAATGAGACTATGGTCAATAGAGGTGTTTCATATAGTTTGAATGGTCGAAAACTGTGTTTTTTAAGAAACTTCATGAAGGTCGACTTGATTGTGCAACGAAGGCATACCTTGTAACAGGCAGACCCCATTAGCCGACATGATTATTCACGATCTTCTCGCTCTCCTTTTTCCCCTAGTTAGAAATTAACGAGTTTTTGTCTTCCTTGGGAATCAAACCCGGTACCAATGGAATATATACCACCATTCATTCATTATCACCACTATAATGTATTTTATTGATGATAAAAGGGAAGTTGAGCAAAGGAAACAAGCCTTCCTTTTACACTTGAGAGCTATGCTCACTCAAATTAGAGAGAATCTTCTCTGTGCTCATAACTAACAGAATTTGCTATCCTCTCTCTCTTATCCAACCTCTCCCCTATGTATGGGATGGGAACTCACGTTTTTCCTCCTATCTTTCCAGCTCACCTTTCTTAGAATTTCTAACATACATTTTCCATACCTTAGGTGCACTATGTGTCCCACTAGACATGTCATCAGTTCTTTCTTGTCTGCATCAACACTCTTCCCTTGAGTCATAGACTTGTCCTTAAGTATGAGGGATGGGAATTGTGTCAGCATTACAAACTCATTCGCAAGTTGGCAATTGTCAATTGCCTTCTTAAGCAATGAAACATGGAACACTGGGTGAATGCGAGTTGTAGCAAGTAGCTAGAGACAATATGCAACTGCGTCGACCCATACCATTATCTCAAAAGGCTCATAATATATTGGTGCAAGCTTCAGATTGATGCGTTCTTCGACAGCATTTTGCACATGTGGCCTCAACTTGAATAAGACCCACTCTCCAATTGTAAAACTCACATATCTTCTTTTCTTGTCAGCTTGGTCTTTCATGCGTCAAAGAGCTCGATCGATGTGGTACTTCAATTGTCTCAAAGCATCGCCATAATCAACAAGTTCATTTTTCATTGCTTCTACCTTGGTCTCTCTTTGAAGGAACCGTATGAGTCGAGTCGAGTTCGTAGAGACGTGGTAGGTTGTATTGTTCAAATTTCGACCCAAGGAAGCCACATTATCCACGTCTAAGGTTGATCAACTATAAAAAAGCGAAGACATGTTTCCAAGCAACGGTTAATGACCTTCGTTTGTCCATCCGTTTGTGGATGGTAAGCGGTGCTCATTTTCAGCAAGGTCCTTTGTAATTTAAACAATTCACACCAGAAGTTGTTGACAAAGATAGGGTCGCAATCACTCACAATGGAAAAAGAAATGCCATGAAATTGCATTATCTCCTTAGTAAACACCTCTGCCAACACACATTCATTAAAAGAACGCTTGAGAGGAAGGAAATAGTTGTATTTGGACAACCGATCGACCACCACAAAGATCACTTCAAACCCCTTTTGGATTTAGGAAGAACAGTGATAAAGTCCATCAATACATCTTCCTACATCTATTCCAGAATTGGCAATGGCTGTAACAAATCCCCAGGGACAGCAGCAACGTATTTTTGACGTTGGCAAGTATTGTTAAGACAAAATCTCAATTAATGTTTTGATGTAAACAAACAAAGGTTAATTAAGACTCTAGCTATGATTCTAAATGATGTGTTAATTCAACATGTGCTTTTGAGTGTGATAACCCAAGATAGATACTAAGCAATGCAAGCAAAATCAGTTTAAGGAAAAAGCAAAAAATGAACAACCAGAACCAAGAACGTTCTTCACAAGATACTGAAAAAACAAGAACGTTCTCCACGTTTTTCATTTCATCAAGAAAGTTCAAATCATCTGTTAATGCAAGGAAAACTCCTGCAATTTACAAAAGCATTTCCAGTACTCTACAAGGAATGTACAACTCTCACATTAGCAAAAGAAACACTCAAAAAGATCAAAGAATAAAAGGCATGACTCATTCTCCAGCTTCTAAGTTATAACTCAAGAACGTTCTTGAAACTGAAACGTCAGCATAACTTTGAGACATCTATACTCTTGATAAAGCAACCTTCAAACACTGTTCGAAGAAGATGACAAAGAAAGCATCAGATCTGGAAGTATTGCAGAAGACAGAAAAGATGAAGAATGTTTAGTCAAGAACATTCTTGGTTTGAAATATGACTTTTTTTTCACAAATCTGACATATGACAACTGAACCCCTTTTCAATGGTCATATTAGCTATCATGAACCTACCTGAAGCCTATAAAAGGAACTTCAAGCTCATGGAAAAAATCAGAACTTCAAGTACTAAGAAATTCATCACTTACTTGCATTCATACACTCGAAAGTCTCTCATCCATCAAAAGAATCAGTGTTATTCATACTCGAATCTCTTGTTATTATTTTACTGGATATTTCGTAAAGAATCTAACCTCAAACAAGTGTTGAGATTACTCAGATTATGTCAAACATTTTAAATCATTATTGTGTAAACTCAAGACTATAAGTGTTGATTATAGTTTGAGTAGTTTGTAGAAAAACTTTTTATGCTTAAAAGGTGAAGTGTAAAATCCTCTCTAAAGATTGATAGGTGACCTAATTGAACTCATTTTTGGGTGGAAATGATTTACTTTGTAACAGATCAAGGACTGGACGTAGCACGAGTTGGGTGAACCAGGATATTTCGTTGTATGATATTTCTTCCCTTATCTCTATTTACTTCCAGTCTTTTGATTATCAAGTTAAATAGATGAGATAAATTGTTGATTTTAACACATGCATCGCTACTCTTCTAAAAGTGTGATGGAAACTGGAGTGACCACCCTGTGGGGTAGAATGAAACTCTTTCAAGATAATCGGTATCCAAGGAGACTGTGCAGAAATCATCAGCCTCCCTGCATACAACAACACCCCCTGCACATAAGAAAACCCAAGCCGAACCAGTTTGTTCTCCTTGAACGCATAAATGACTTTATACAAAACATCTTTATGGACCTCTTCAATCACTTTAGCCCTACCCAACCACTCAGGTACGTGTATCAGGGAAGTCATTTCCCCACTATCATGCATACGAGACAATGCATCTACACCTTTATTCTCAACTTTTGGCTTGTAAATGATATCCAAGAAGCTTTGTTGCCCAATTTTGTTGATTCATGGTGCAAATCTTCTATGATAACATATGTTTTAGACTCTTTTGATCGGTTCACACCATAAATTTTTGCCCAACAAGGTAGGGACACCAACGCTATATACCATGAGCCATAACCATAAGATATTTTTCATATGTTGATTTGGTCAAATTTCCCTCTCATAAGGCTTTGCTAAAATAAGCAATTGGCCTCTTTTCTTGAATTAAGATAGCACCTAACCCATTCCATGAAGCATCACTCTCAATAAATAATTCTTTTTGAAAGTATGAAAGTGCTAAAACTAGGGGATACGCTACCTTTTGCTTTAACGGCTGAAAGACTTGCACAACACTCTCTCCCCACTTAAAATTGTCCCTCTTAGTCAGCTCAGTTAATGGCCTCTCCATTTTTCCATAGTCTTTGATGAATTTACCGTAGTAGCCCGTAAGCCCCAAGAACACTCACACTTTTTTCACATTCTTTGAGAGTGGACCACTATAAAACACTCAACATCTTAGTGGGATCCATCGCTACCCCTTCTCTAGAGATTATATGCCTTAAATATTCAACATTAGCCTCCGCAAAACTGTATTTTTTTTTCCTATTCACCAGACCTTGCTGCTGCAGAATGTTCAATACAGAGAATACATGATGGAGATGGTCTTCCAAACTCGGGTTGTACACTAATATGTCATCAAAAAATACCAACACATATTTTCTTAGAAGAGCCTTAAAAATGTAATTCATTAGAGCTTGAAATATCGAGGGTGCATTCAACAATCCGAATGGCATTACAAGATATTCGTAATGGTATTCATTAGTGCGGAACACAATTTGGTGCACATCCTCGGTCTTAACTCTAACTTCATGGTATCCCGATTTGAGGTCTGACTTTGAGAAATAATGAGTACCATGTAATTAATCTAAGAGTTCATCACTTGTTAAGAGCATGGTAATCTACACACATCCTTTGTAACTCGTCTTTCTTCTTCACGAGTATCACCGAACTCAAAAATGCATTTTGGCAAGGACGGATGACTCCAGACCGCACCAACTCTCTTACTTGCTTCTCTATTTCATTCTTGTGGTGGTAAGGATAACTGTAGGGGAAAACATTAACAGTGCTAGCTCCATCCCTAAGATAAATAACATGCTCTTATCTCCTCATAGGTGGTAACCCTGGGAAATGCGAACATCTTTGAGTACCTTGCCAATAGTTCATGAATCTAACGAGGAGGGGTCAAATGTGAATCATTTACTATTTTGCTCAACTCAAGAACCTTTGGCTCCTCTTGTGCTCTTGCAGATAAAAAAAATCCTTTTTATGTTCACTGTTTTCCCCACGCAGCTTAACCCATTGAGAGTCAATGGGTAAACGCAACACCTTTTATGTCCAATCGACCCACATGCTCCATATGGAAGCTAACAAAGACATTCTTACACGATGTCAATTCCATCCAAATCGAACAACCAAGCATCAATGGTAGATGTCATGTTCCCCAGATCCAACACCAATTTCAAAGAAACATCTTATGCCATCACTTTAAACCCATCCCCCAATTTGACATTGAGAGGAGTAGTTTCTTCCATTGGCCTTCCCATTGATCTCACCAACTTGTGCGAGATGAAATTATGCATCGCACCACTGTCTACCAACACCAATATATGTACTCCTTGCACTCGACCTTTAACTTGATGGTGTGCACATTATGTAACTCCCTGGGATTGGGATCATCAATCTGAACCAAACTCATAATGTTGAATTCGACTTTTTCATTTTTCTCCTCTGTATTAGCTGCAAGGACTTGCATCACGTTTTCGTCGTCGTCCTCCATCACCATTACACGAAGCTGACAATTTAGGCACTGGTGACGAGGATGATATACGCCGCCGCAATTGAAGCACAGGTTTTTCTGCCGCTTTTCTGCATTCTTATGGGCTGAGAGTTGGTAGATCCCACGATCACAAGGAACAAATCGTCGTGAGTCTTGATGGATCTCAAACTTCTGATTCGACCTGTTTCCTCATTTCTCTTCATTGTCTTTGGAGCCCTTGACTATGACCTAATCATTGCTTCGTGCTCAACCCGGTTAAGTTGACCTGGATTCAAAATTAGGGTTAGATATATAAGAAAAACCCAATTGGGATCCCTTAGGGCCATAATCACGAGGCCCATTCCAACCAACCCTTTTCTCCTATATTTTTGCTTCCACAACACGTGTTAGATTCATCATCTTCGCACGTGAGATTGGACCTAGCGCTTTCAGGCTACGAACTCCTCCTTGTATTCCACCACAAAGGCCATAGATGAAATATCTCACGAATTGAGCTTCTGGTACACGATATACCTGTGCGACCAATCTCTCGAACTCTTTGATGTACTCTTCCACATTGCCTTCCTTCTTCAACGATGAAAGCTATTCAAACACACTCACATGACCGAGATCGTTGTACCTATCCAACAACGTATCTTTGAAAACTTCTCATGTCAAATCAATCTCACCCTCAACAAGTGCTTTGAAAAAATGAATGGTAGATCCTTCCATACAAAGTTAAGTCAAACTAAACTTGATCTCAGGACTCGGATCCTGCAATAAAAAATAAACCTCCGCTCAAGCAATCCAACCAGCGGGATCATTATTGGTGAACATTGGGAGTTCAATCATTTTCCACCAATTGATGGAATTCATCAAGTTTATCTCCCTACAGCTTCTAGATCAATTTCTTGATGTCCTCATCGTCACCGTGATTCGAGTCTCCATCAGTCTTCTGTTTTACAGAATCACCCATGTCCTTGCTATGAGTGATGAGAGAGATAAGTCTCTCTTGATCTACTGTCGTTTGTGCTCGCATCTCAGCAATTGCAACCTCAATGGTTGACATTCAGTTCTCTAATACATGAACCATGTTATCCATCTTCTTCTTTGGGGGCATTCACACAAAAAAAAAAAACGTTGTTCACTCACTAATTTGTAATGTATCTGATACGTCGAACCAAATTGATAGGTTCTCAATTTATAAATGCGATAGTAAGAATTAACGAGAGCTTAATCACGGATGATAATGTGTTTTATTAATGATAAAAGGGAAATTGAGCAAAGGAAAAAAGCATTCCTTTTACTCCTGAGAGCTATGCTCACTCAAATTAGAGAGAATCTTCTCTCTGCTCATAACTAACATAATTTGTTATCCTCTCTCTCTTATCCAACCTCTCCCCTATATAGGAATGGGACTCATGTATTTCCCCTTCTCCTGCAGCTCACCTTTCTTAGAATTTCTAACATACATTTTCCTTACCTTAGGTGCACTATGTGTCCCAAAGAATCTTCCATATGTTCACAACTAACATAATTTGCTATCCCATCTCTCCTAACCAACATATCCCCTATATACGGGATGAGGACTCGTGCTTTTCCCCCTCACCTGGCAGCTCGCCTTTCTTATATTTTCTAACATACACTTTTCATACCTTAGGTGCACCATGTGTCCCACTAGGCACGTCATGAATTCCCACTTTGTCTCCATCAATATCAATTCATAAATGCAAAAGTAAAAATTAATGAGAAATTAATTGATGGATGATAGTGTATTTTATTGATGATAAAAGGGAAATTGAGCAAACGAAACAAACCTTCCTTTACTTCCTAAGTGTTGTGCTCACTCAAATCAGAGAGAACTTTCCTCTGCTCACAACTAACAGAATTTGATACCTGACAGCTCACCTTTCTTAGATTATATAACATACCATCTACAAACCTTAGGTACACCTGTATCCCACTAGACACGTCATCAATTCCCTCTTTGTCCTCATCATAATGTGTTTTTGTTAGACCCAACAGTTTAAAGTTAAAAACAAGATTATCTTTTACAAAACACCTTTTATGGTGGCCCATGCTATAATTACTCTCCATTATAAATCCAAAGTGTATAATGAAGCCAAGTAATAGCGTGGATTTGTCAAAAGTTTATTCTCTTTAAAAAGAAGGGCAAAGAATCCACATCCCTCGAGCAACTTGTACAAGACAGAATATTTTTGTAGTTTAGAGCAACTTGTACAAGACAAAATATTTTTGTAGTTTAAAAACTTATGTGATGTGTATAAAGCCAAAATATTTAAGTCTACCAAGAAGTATATATTGACATTCAAACCTATTTTGATAATTTCATACTAAAAACAATTTTGTTCAAAGTTATCAAACAAAGCAAGAAAATTTTACAAAAATCATAATAAAGTTGTACACATGATTTATCAATTTTATTTAGAAGATAATGATTTATCTCCCAAGTTATACGATCCAAAGTATGTATGATAGGATGTTATCTAAGCCCAACCCAAATGAGGGTAATGTGTTGGTGGGTGTAAACTACGCTAAGCCTAAAACTTGGAGGGTGTATGAAAGGAAGAAATAGAGAGAGAGGGAGTAGTGGCCACCTGGTAGGTAGTTAGTATTTTTCCCTAATAAGAAAGGAGTATGAGGAGTGGGGAAAAGATCATGCTTTCAGCAGTTATTATTACCTTAGTGGTTAGGTAGTGAGGGAATAGTTTTCTCTCTACTGAGGAGCTTTTGCTCTAGTTTTCTTATTGTAATCAGTTTCAGATTTCCATTTTAATTAAATACTATTCCATTCACCATTAATATTTCTACTCTACTCTATCAAGTGGTCCAACCTGCCCTTGTTCATGCCCCTTAAAATGAATGACCGAGTAACTGCCGTGGAACTCCGTTTGGAGAGTTTGGAGTCTGGAGTCTCGTTTTGTGTCACTGCGGGAAACGGTTATTGCAGAAATTCGCAATGAAACTCGCAACGCGTTGGTGCAGGCCACACCTGAGCACAATGCAAAGACAATCACGCCCTCTCTACGGAGAAGGTGGAATAGCATTCTTTTAATGGTGAAGATCCTGTCGCTTGGATCACGCGAGCCGAAACATATTTTGAAGTTCAACGCATTTCTGAGGCAGTTCGCATTCAACTCACGAAGTTAGGTATAGAGGGCCCAACAATTCACTGGTTTAATTTGTGGAGGGATTCAACAGAGTCCTTGACATGGGAAGATCTGAAGGAATCCATGATGTTGCGTTTTGGAGGGGGTCGTTTGGATAACCCTTTCAAAGAGCTTAAAGAACTCAAGCAACAAGGTTCTGTGGAGGAGTATGTTGCAGACTTTGAATTGTACTCTTCTCAGTGCGGATGCCTTCCTGAACAACAGTTCCTTGGCTATTTTATGGGTGGATTGTGTCACGATATCAAGTCTCATGTTCGTACGTTCAAACCCAAGACTCGTTACCATGCTATGCAACTCGCACGTTGCGTGGAGAATGAGTTTGTTGTTTTGACGCCATCGCGTCAGACTCAAGGAGTGCACCACAGATTGGGTCCTCCTCCTCCTTGGGATCATAATCAGAAGTCTTGGGCCCAGCGTGATATAGACCCAATTGGTTCTCAATTTCAATCCAATTCTAGATCTCTGTGGAATTCGAGTTCGAACCGCCCCCCAAATTCAGGCTTGTCCACTTTTTCGAGTGCACCGCGACCCACTTCCTCTACTGCGAGTTCGCGCGGTAGTAACTGTGAGGAAGTTCGTCGTTCTCAGGGCGAACGCAGCAGGGGAGTTCGTCATTTGCCTGTTTTAGAGATTCACGAAAAGAGGGCGAAGGGGTTGTGTTTTCGGTGCAATGAAAGGTGGCACCCACTGCATCAATATGATGGCAAACATTTGCGATTAGTTATTTTGGGTGATGATGAGACGATCGACGGCGATGGAGAAATTGTTGTCGTAGAGGCTGAGTCGGAGGAAGAAAAGCATCTAGAGGAACTGGAATGTAAGGCTATGGGGGTTTTCGAACTCCACAGTGTGAATGGTTTTCACGCTCGCACAATGAAATTGAAGGGTTTTGTTAATGGCGTGTCTTTTCTCGTGCTCATTGACAGTGGAGCGACTCATAATTTTGTTACACCTATGGTGGTGGAGGCTTTGGGTTTATCAGTATTACAGACGACTCTGATGGGTGTTCGATTGGGGGATGGTCATCGTATCTTGACATTGGGAAAATGTGAAGGGGTGCCCTTGGTATTGGGAAGTATCACCATTACTGTTGAAGCTTATGTGTTGGGTTTGACTGGAGCTGATTTGATTTTAGGTGTGGTGTGGTTGGAAACATTGGGAAATGTCACTATGGATTGGAAAGAGATGTCCATGGTGTTCAATCATGCAGGGCATCCAGTTCAATTGCAAGGCCTGTCTACAAAGGGCAGGGTAGCAACTCTGCAAGGCGTGATCAGGAATGATAGAGAAGCTAAGGATGGAGGCTGGTCTACCTCTATGGAGGTTGGTGGCGGACAAATACATAGGAGGCAATCCAAAGATTAACAGCAAGTGTTGAGTCAGTATACTGCAGTGTTTAAGGAGATCAAAGGCCTTCCTCCTGTGAGGAACACTTCGCATGCCATTTTTTTACAACATGGTGCGGGACCGGTCAGTGTGAGACCTTACAGGTATCCACACTACCAAAAAGATGAGATAGAGAAGCAAATTAACACACTGCTCCAACAAGGGGTAATTCGCAACAGCACTAGTTCTTTCTCTAGTCTGGTCATTTTAGTGAAAGAGAAGGATAGTTCGTGGCATATGTGTGTTGACTATCGTGGTTTAAACAAGGTTACCGTACCAGATAAATACTCAATTCCAGTAGTAGATGAATTATTGGATGAGTTGTTTGGCTCGGGGTATTTTTCTAAGTTAGATTTGAAATTTAGGTACCATCAAATTCCCATGAAGGAGGACGATATTCACAAAACTGTTTTTCGTACCCACGAAAGTCATTACGAATTTTTGGTAATGCCTTTTGGATTGACCAACGCTCCGGCTACATTCCAATCAGTGATGAATGCAATATTCAAGCCTTTTTTACATAAGTTTGTCTTGGTTTTCTTTGACGACATCTTAGTATATAATGTTGATTGGCAAACACATATCAAACACTTGGAGCAGGTTTTGAAGGTGCTGCACCAACACCAGTTTGTGGTGAACAAACAGAAATGTGCTTTTGGGCAGCGACAGGTGGAATATTTGGGCCATGTAATTTCAGAGTGTAACATCCTCTAAAATTATTAATTAAAATAATTTGGATCTATAAATATATATATTTTCCAATATTAAATTAGGTGTGGTAATTATTCGCCTTGTTCGACTTATTGTGGTAAAGTTGTTAGTAAGAATTATTTAGTAGATGTATTTTTATTTCTAACGCAAGAAGAATTTGGGCTAATAGTTGTGGCTTGGTATCACACGACCCATTTGAATGAGTAGAAAGTTGGGTTGGGAGTTTATGTCTTGTTTTTTTATGAAGGTTAACTAATAATTGATGAAGGTTAACTAATAATAATAATAATAATAATAATAATAATAATTATAATAATATTTTCTCCCTTTTATTCCTTATTCAGGCCCAACACTATCTACCCAATAATATTCACTTTAAATAGAAAGGAATACTCAAACCCTAGCCACAATCACAAACCCTATTTCACAAACCCTTTACAAACCAGATTCTGTAAAGAATACCAAAATTCTAGCCACCATCACCTCCCCTTCGTCGTGCATCAAAGCTTGAAATTTCTTTTCCTTGTAAACAACTTCGTGGGGCTTAGAGATTTGTACTAGGAAGAAAAGCAGTCAAGATAAGGGTTTTTCCCCACACAAATTATAGTTAGACCGTTGGTTGAATGGCATGAAATTAATAATTGTGATTGCTTGCTTTTTGAAAGGAATAATATGTAGACTAATGAATTAAAATAATGAAACCTCAATCCTTTGTGTTAAGTTTATTATATAATATATGATTTTTAAGAAGTAATGTATGAATTTTGATGTTATATGTGATGAAGTTTTTATTTTTATGGCGAATATGAAGTAAAGTATGAATTTTATGTTATATGTAATAAAGTTTTAATTTTTATAATGAATATGAAAGAAGAGTTGAATTTGTATGTTATATGTGACAAAGTTTTATGATGATGTATGAGTTGGAGTTGAATCTTGTTGTTATATATGTTAACGTGTTACTCTTTATGGTGTGTATAATACCATGTCTTGATTTTTGTGAGTATGTGGTGAAAGTTATGATTTTCATGATTATTTGTTATGGATATGTGATCTTAGTGATATGTGAATAAGATGATGTTTTGAAAAGTGATTTGAATGCTTACAACATGATTCTTAGTGGGTTGTGTGGAAATACATCTCTTTGATAATATATCATCATATCATGTCATGGCATATGCATCTTCGTGGAAGTTGCCTTAGTGCCTTAGTGGCAGGTTTTCCCCATTGGTATGGGTGATTTTTCTGTGTGGAAGTTGCCTTAGTGGCAGGTTTATATCCGGATCATATAGTTTTAGGAGCATGCATCATGTATATATTTTTGTTATGCAATTTATTGGTTTGTGTATTTTTCTTTTAAATTGGAAGTTTTTACTCATATATTTTGTGTTATTCTTCTATATGTTTAACTTTGGTTTGATGTGAATGATGGATAAAACTGACACTTACAACAACATTTTAGGTACTAATGAGTTCGAGGATATTCAAGAGTAGTTGATGAGTATTAACGTGCGACGAACGGAGAATAAAAATGGGTTTTCAATACAATTTTGTAATGATAGGATTGTCGCGATATTTATTTTTAATCGTTTGTCACCAACTTTTAAAATGCACTAAGATTCTAGAAATATAGAAGTGGGTTCCCTTCCATTAGGAATTATTGTTTTTCTTGTTATAGCCTTGAATAAACATTTCTTAATAAAATTAAATAAATGTGGTTGTTACTAATTATTTGCATGAACAAATGTTAGGTAGTTAGAAAAAAAAATTGTCGTAAATCTTTCTAATCAATATATTTTTAAGTAACACTTTGAATCAAAAAATCTGGGGCGTTACACAGAGCAAGGTGTGGCAGTGGACCCCTCGAAGGTAACTAGTGTAATTAATTGGCCTACTCCTAGAAATGTGAAAGGGGTACGTGGATTCCTTGGATTGACAGGTTATTATCGCAAATTCATTGCCAACTATGGTAAAATTGCAAGACCTCTCACAAAACTAACCAAGAAATAGGGTTTTGTGTGGAACGCAGCTGCTGAGACTGCATTTGAGCAATTGAAGGTAGTTGTCACTTCTGCCCCAATTTTAGCACTTCCAAATTTTGAACTTTCTTTTGAAATTGAATGTGATGCCGCTGGAAAAGGGGTCGGTGTTGTGCTGATGCAATTAAAGCATCATATTGCATATTTTAGTAAAGCCTTTTCTGCCAACAAGCTGTCCAAGTCAGCCTATGACAAGGAACTCATGGCACTAGTGTTGGCCATTCAACATTGGCGTCATTATTTGTTGGGTAGGAAGTTTGTTGTTTACTCTGACCAAAAAAGCTTGAGGCATTTGATTCAACAACGGATCACTACGGCCAATCAACAAGAGTGGATAACGAAATTGTTGGGCTTTGATTTTGGGGTAGTATATAAGGTAGGCGTGGAGAACAAGGCTGCTGACGCCTTATCTAGGCAGCATAAGGACTGTGAAGTTAAAACAATGTTGTCTTACCCAATTTGGCAGCAAGGGGGACAACTGCAGCAAGAGGTGCTCTAGGATCCAGTGTTAAAGAGAATTATTGAGGCTATCCGAAACTATCCGAGGTCTAAACCAGGATATGTTTTGAGAGGAGGTATCCTTTTTTACAAGGACAGATTGGTGATTCCTGCTCATTCACCAATTATTGAGGAGTTATTGAAGGAATTTCATTCTTCTCCTAACAGGGGACACTCGGGGTTTCTTCGGACATATAGGAGGATGGCAGGAACGTTGTATTGGCATGGTACGATGAAAAGGGTGCAGGAATTTGTCAAGGCGTGTGATACTTGCCAACGTCAGAAATATGCTACAACCACTCCAAACGGCTTGCTGCAGCCACTTCCCATTCTAGTATTGGTTAGGAGCAAAATCTCGATGGATTTCATTACTAGCTTGCCGAAGAGTAATGGTTATGAAGCTATTTTGGTGGTGGTGGATCGGCTATTTAAGTATAGTCATTTTATTCCTCTGAAACATCCATTCACAGCCCGTTCCATTGCAGCTATTTTTGTGAAGGAAGTGATACGGTTACATGGCGTTCCGGAGTCGATTCTTAGTGACGACGACCCCCTGTTTGTGAGTATTTTCTGGAAGGAGTTGTTTAAATTGTTGGGGACGGTGTTGAAGATGTCATCAGCTTATCATCCCCAAACGGACGGACAACCAGAGGTGATTAATCGTTGTTTGGAGGCATATATACGTTGTTTTGTAGCTGACCATCCTAAGTCTTGGTCTCATTGGGTTCCATGGGCAGAACTGTGGTACAACACCACTATTCTTGTGTCCACTGGTTTCACACCATTTGAGGTGGTGTATGGCAGGAAACCACCAGTGTTGGTGCATTACCTTGAGGGAGAAACAAGGGTGGAAGCGGTGGCACAAGAGCTCAGATATTGAGATGAAGCACTGCGTCAATTGAAGTATAACCTTACAAAGGCTCAGGAGTACATGAAATATTATGCGGATAAAAAGAGAAAGGATGTGCAATTTGCTGTTGGAGATTGGGTTTTCCTCAAATTAACACCCTATATACAGCAGTCAGTGGTTCAGAGGATCCATCACAAGCTGGCTCCTCGTTTTTTTGGACCATATCAAGTGGTTCAGCGAGTTGGAGAAGTTTCTTACAAGTTGCAATTACCTAAGAATTCCAAAATCCATCCCACATTCCATGTCTCACGATTGAAGAAGGTTGTTGGGAATTATCAGATCACGCCTGAACTGCCACTAAATTTAGAGGCTGATAAGGGAGAAATCCTGCCTGAAAAAATCCTGTCATGGAGAGACAAATTTGAAGCTGGACTGCATAGGAGAGAGTTGTTGGTTCAATGGAAGGGACTTGATGTGGGTGAGGCTGCGTGGGAGGACGAACTTTTGCTAAAAAGTCAATCCCAGATTTGAGCCTTGAGGACAAGGATGTGTTTGATAGAGGAGGTGATGATAGGATGTTGTTATCTAAACCCAACTCAAACGAGGGTGATGTGTTGGTGGGTGTGAACTACGCTAAGCCTAAAATTTGGAGGGTGTATAAAAGGAAGAAAAAGAGAGAGAGAAGGAGTAGTGGCCACCTGGCAGGTAGTTAGTATTTTCCCCTAATAAGAAAGGAGTACGGGGAGTGGGGAAAAGATCATGCATTCAGCAGTTATTATTACCTTAGCGATTAGACAATGAGGGAATAGTTTCTCTCTACTGAATAGCTTTTGCTATGGTTTTCTTATTGTAATCAGTTTCAGATTTCCATTTTAATTAAATAATATTTCATTCACCATTAATATTTCTACTCTGCTCTATCAATGTAGTTCTTTAAAACTTCAAAATCGAAATTTTGATATTTCAACCGTTGGTACATTATTGATTTTTTTTTACTAAAAAGTTTTCATTACACTTTACCTTGTTAACCCTTACTCCGGATGAATCAAATCCACTTGTAAAATATAAATTATACTAATAATCAGCACCCATTGGCATATAATAAACAGAGTGAACATCTACCGGAACCAAGAACCATTTCATCCTAAATTAGTTCATAGTGGAATTTTAGGAATAAAATTATCAGAATAAAGGTGTTCCAATCCACAATAAATTAAACAGCTCACTGAAGTTTGAAGCCCATATGAAAAAAAGTCCACCTTTCATCCTTCCATTGAAATGCCATATTTATAGCTCTCCAAAGCCTCAAGGTACAACACAACAATCATACAATCCCACGAAAATGGTCCTACTGTCCAACTCCCAATTGCTGAAATGATGTAGTTCTCCCCTGCAAAGACTCAAGATACACATTCATTAAGATTTTAACAGGCATAAAACTGAATTGAAATTTGCATTTATGCAATTTTATATGTAACTGTCCAAATATCAGAAACTTTTCCATCTTAAATAAGATAAAAAATCAAGAAAGCTGCTGTATTTAATTTTTTCAGTCCCCATTTCATTTCCATCTTTTGCTTCACAAAATTATCCATGATAGACATTAGAAAAAGAACAATTGAAACGCCCAAGTTCTAATAAACCAAATACCTTCTAATACCGTGATTGCATTTGCGCAACACAGGGAGCACCAACATATGTCAGGTGCAAAGCTTGAGTTTGTTTCGCAAATATTTAGCTTATTAGCTTATTTGACAAAATTTATAAACTAGTTTGTTATTACCTTTTGAAAAGCTTTTAATAAACACTTTAGAGTAAATAATGTATATAAAGAATTATATGAACATTTCCTTTTATGTCATTTTATATTTTATCAATTAGTTCCACAACTAATTTTAACAAATACTTGAATTTCAATCAACTAGCTTTTCATTTATAAACTTCCAACTAGAATCTATCGATCAACAATTCTCCAAAAAAAAAAAAGCTATTGGCTAACTTATGAACTAATCAAACTATTGCCAAATAGATAATACTGAATAGGGCGCGCGGATAACTTAACCCTAGTCACGCCCTTAACTCATGGAAACCGATCATTTCATCATTCACAAGTAATAAATTGTAGAAAAGATTAATGTATTCAATTAAAGTACTCTATAAAGATATTGAATAATTAAAAAAAAAAACTCATTCTAGATATTAGACAACATTCAATATAAGCCTAAATGAGTACATTAATTATTACTACACCCGACAAGTTTCTAAAAGTTGTTGCATGTGCATATGGATTCATTACTACACCCGACAAGTGTCTAAAAGTTGTTGCATGTGCATATGGTTGCAACCGGGTTATTATTCCTTTCTTTCCAAATTATATTTTAGTTGGTGAAGCTAGCAAGGGAATATCGATGCAGTACTCATTAATGGTCAAATCAGTGCTGAACAAGAACTAAGATGACAATCTGAAACATACCTTCTGCCTATGTTCTCTTGCGCTTAAGTTGCTTCATATGTTCCACAATATAATTAATAACCTCTTTCAATGTTGCCTTCCTTTTTTCCTTATAGTTCCATAGCTCCCAAACAGTATATCCACCACTTGGATTGTATTCATTTACTTCTTTCACGGCTGTAACAACAGCTGAATATATTTCATCTCCCCATTCCTGCTTGAGCTTTTTTAATTTCTCATCTTCCTCATTTATAACTGACTGTGTCAATACAACAGTATTATTTCTTTATGGATCTTGCTAATGAGTGTCAAGGAATTATTTAAGGATTCCAACAAAGTAATTATTCACTGAAAAGTAAAAAACATCTCTTCTCAATGTAATAAAAACACAAGTTCTCATAAAAACTTACCTCTTTAAGTTTATTAAACAATGCCCTTAGGGCGCTCATAAGCATTTACCTTTCATTATTGAGGCATAACTATGACAAGAACACAAAATATGTCTTTATGGTACATACCTCATGTCTATCATCAACTCTGATCACTTTAAAAGGATGCCAAGCTGAATTCTTCACATTCTCCTGCCACAAAGAGCAAAGCTCAACACCCTTTATTCCAGCTTCTTCTAGAGGGAATCTTTTCTTGCAGGCGGTCAAAAAAACTTTCTGGTCAAGGTCTCCCATTCTCTTGGTCCCAATATTTGTTTTAGGACCTGTCAGCATTTCATTTAACCCCTAAAACAATAGAAATTAGAAAGAAAGAGAAGGGGAGAAACTTTAGTCTCCACAATATATTCTATTCACAGCAGAACAACAAAATATCAAAATTCTTATTTCCTACAGAAAAGTGAAGATAATCTTTATCCAGGTACTATATAGCTTAGCATGAAGAACTCTATGCACCTAGTTAGTTGGTTATCTTTAAGAATACATGAAGAGAAAGGTTAAAAGGAAGCAACGAGTGTGAGTAACATTTCTTTTTATATATAATTGAAAAATTGAGAGAAATAAATGAGATCATACTTCTATTAATTCTTTACGAGCTTCCTGTAGTTCATCATTGCTTTGGCGCTCCTTGATAATGAGGGTTTTGTTCATGGACTCCATATTATCCAAACTCTCTATTTTATCCTCCAATTCCTCATTCATTTCTTCCATTTTTTTCTTGATAGCTGCATCATCTTGATCTCCAAGATGTTTCATAACTTGCAACTTTCCTTTTAACTCCTCAATTTCCATTTCTAACTTTTGTTTGGCATCTAGTTGTTTTTCCAATTGAAGGATCTTGTTTAAGGCTTCTTCTTTTTCTCTCTGGAAATTTGGAAATCCACATCAGCAGAAGGCACTCACAATGTATGGTAATTGGTAAGTGATAAACAACGTATGCTACAGTAATACTGTCTCTTCATAACCAAGAGACTCAATAGAAGGCAAACCTTTTGCTCTTCAACAAGCCTTAAGACATTTTCATCAGCTATCTTCTGCTCCTTTGAAGCCAACAAAAGTGATTCATTCCTCGAATCTTTCTAGAAAAACAAAGAATTATTAGAATTATATAAAAGCACACATAAAAGCTGATAATTTCAAACTCGTCTCAAGCATGTAAAGATTAGAAAGTGGGATATCAAAAAGCACATATGGCCGCTATTTGTGCGTTTTAAAATATGCTTTTTTGAATAAAAAATGACACTAATACATCACATAACATATTAAATTACAAATCCCTGTTTGGACGGAATTTCAACATTAATGAGGTAGTTAAAACTAAAACCATTTATGGTGGAAGGCCAATCCAAGTTGGAATTAACTTACAGGGAGTCAATAGGATCAAAATAAAGCACTTTGTTATTCAACTCAAGAGCACCCAAGGATATTACTACGAGACGATAGATAAAAAAGTTCAAAAGATTAGCAAGGACAACTGTAGATAAGAAACTAAGATACATGATAAAAATAAATAAATAAATAAAAATAAAAACAAAAAACAAAACAAAACAAAATGGGCATATATTAATAATCACCAAAAAATGTAACATACATTACCTTCTTCTTGTCTTCTTCAAGTTTCTGCCTCTCTTGATCAGTTAGTACCTCACGTTTATTAAGATCTCTGCTCCAGGAATCAAGCTTCCGCCTTTTTTCATCCAATTCATTACTCAACTTTTCTTGTTCTTCCAAGATCCTTCTTACCTCCTCACGAGCTTTACGCTGCATACTCCTTGACTCTGCCAAAAAAATGAGACAATTTTGTAGCTTTAAAACCCAAGTAATTTTTTCTTTCTTTCTATTCTTCTCTTCCGTCAACATACAAGAATAGTAAAACATACATGGCCAAACTTGAAGCCCATGGCCTTTAAATACAATAACGCAAAATCGGATTCAAACTGAAATTATACAAACCTTCAACAAAAGCATTGTGTAGCTTGTCTTTCTCCTCCAGCATTCTACTTAAGGACATAGTCTTCTCATTATACTTATACTGCATTTTGTTGAGGTTTTCATTTGTAATATCAATTTCATTAGCCAGGTTATCCACAATACTATTTCTGCTTTCAGATGCTTCTTGAACAATATCTGATATTGTCCTCAACCTTCCTTTGTTGCGAAGGTACTCCCCAATTGGCCCTCCACAAATATAGTCATCTTCACGAGCAACCCATCCATAAATGTCTGAATTGGCCTCCAACTCCCCTGATTTCCAATCCTTTTTACCAAGACGTTTAGCTTCAAACGACTTCTCAAATTCACTTGCATTCATGAAACCACTCCAATCATTATGGAAGTCAATTACAGCCTGAGCAACCACGTCACCATTCATCAAGAATATGCGAACATCTAATGGTCTGTACTTAGCAAATTCCTTCAACCAATATCCCGAATCATGCAATTGACTCTTTATGTTCACAATGATGCCCGTCCAGGGCCAAACATAATTCTCATCTTGTTGGACAGGTTGATTGACAGCTTGGGTTGAAGCTGGGCGAGGTATTTGGTCTGCTTCATTGGCTAGGTCAGTCTCTAAATACTTAGCCAGAGCAAGGTGGTTTGCCTTTTGTTTTGCGCTTCTGTTTGCTGAACCTTTACCTACTCCTGATGCATGTTGCAATAAGTCCTTATATTTGTAATCCTGTTTCTTTTTACCAGAACAATAAGGACACCTAAGAGTGCCATTGAAATTTTTAACCTTGTATTTCCCAGCCTTTAACTGTTCATATGGTTTCTCAGAGTACTCCTCAATCTCAGATTCACTGATATCTGACTCTTCTTCAGAGCTGTAGTCCATTGAAGCTCTGCATACAATTACAAGTGTCAGATCAGAAATATAAGGTTGCACATAATTTGACGAGGAAAACATGCCACAATGTACCAAAGCAAAAATTACATTTAGTACAATCATAGTTCAAGGCAGTTTATGGTAAAAATGTCTACCACCTGAATTGATCTAGGCAGACTTGTCAAGCAAGAGTTGTCAATGAGTTGCAAACATGGTGAAAGTGGTACACTTTTTTACTTTTTTCCAATAATGAGTAAAAACAAATCTCCAAATAAGCCAACACAAATACAAGACTACACTGTTGAAGTTAATGCTAGCCACTTAAACAATATAATAAAGAATTAAGTGTGCAAACCCATATGCACTCAAGAATACGAAAAGTTTACATGGGACAAGCAATCCATGACCAGTCTTGGAAACGGAAGTATCTAAACAGGAAGACAGAGACATGTAAACAAGAAGTTCAATTTGAATGGTTCTGGGCTTAAAACATATTCTATTCCTCAAACCATTCCATGGCTCTTACCATAAAACATAACAGAACATGCATCAAAACAACACTTGCGTATACAATCAATCACAATTATTAAAAAAAAACGCATTAACAAAATAGATACTCTCAAACAATATGAGAGAAAAGTAGGAGTGCTCAGCTAACTTTCACATCATAGTTATTATAGAATGATATATGTTCAAGGCAGTTTTATGTTGTGATGCCTAATATTTAGCATGTAACAAAAACATTGAAAACTCACTGGAAGTCCTCTAATCAGTAATGCAATATGACAAACAATGGATTTTAATTTAGCATATCTTGTTTAATGTCTTGGCTAACAGAGGTGGAAGAAGGGATGTGGAAACGAATGGAGACAGAAAGAAGGTTTTCGAAGGCAGTCGAAGGGTTTCTTTCTTTATCCTTTCACGAGAAAGGGTTTTTAGAAAATGAAAAGCTTCGACAATAGTGGAATGGAGAACCAAAAAACCCGTTAAATATGAAGAAACAAGCAAGGTAGAAGATAGAACCTGTAATGGCTCGTCGGCGGACGGCGATGATAGTGAAGAAAAGACGCGAGAATGAGGGACAGGAAGTGAGAGGAGAGAAGAGGGAAATGGTTGGAGAGAGAAGACACAAGGACTCGGTGAGGTAATTTTAGGCATGCGAATTAACCCCACCACTTGTTACTAGTAATGCTCGATTTACGCATCTGCCCTTATAGTCATACAATCAATGTAACTAATTATATTGGCAATGCAATGCCAATTTTCCTTTTGGTTCCGCACTTGTGTTATGCTTTTGTGTATTAGTTATTTTTATTTTTATTTATATATAAATAATAATTTTATGTAATTGAGGTGAACGGGTCGCGTGGTTCAAAACTTTTGATTTCTCATTCATCAAATTGATAGCAAAATATCTAAATTTTAATTAGGCTATCCTAATTTTGTGCCTTAACATTTTTTAAGTGTGTTGTAATTATATTATATAAACTTAATGATTTTATATGATTTAGATGAATGTGTGTTATTCTCATATTTAAGAAAAAATGTTTTTTTTTTCTAAAATGGAAATCGAATCAACAAAGTGTGAGTGTTGTGAGTTGAAAGAGGATTGCACCCAAGATTACATCAAGAAAGTCATACCAACCGAATATGGTTATTTAGGCCAAAGATTATACATATGGTTATTTAGACAACATCTCGGTGAGACATTTTATCAAACAGTAACCGTGCATCCATGATGCTGCGACAAGATGCATACATAGCAATTAAGGCGGTTTGAATAAAAGGGTCAGAAAGGAAGCTGACTTTCGAGGCGAGACCGTGGATCTCCAAACCATGATTGTAGGCGGAAAGTTTAGAGACGACCTTCAACAATGGGGGAAGCTAAAGCGAAAATGGGTATGTGGGTTTAGAAATTGGGAGAAAACGAAGAGAGCATAGTGGAGGGTTGAAGAGGAAGAAAAAAGGACGAGTTTGGGCATGGAGTTGTTTGAGGTGAGAAAGTGTTGTGTGTGATGTCAACAATTGATGATGATGATGGGACATGTTGGCCATTGTCATGTTCATTCCCATACCAACGAACTTACTTCTATGCTCTGTTTAGAGTAAGTTGACTTCACTTTTGTAGTGGTGATGTGATACTAGAAAAGGCTGAAAGTCATAATTAATTTTCATTAAAATATCTTAAGGCATGATGTAGAAACAAATAAAACATAATTAAATACATAATTTTGTTCTGCCTTATACTTCTATTAGTGATTTAACTATTTTCATACACTTTTCTTTGCAATTTTACTTTTTTTTTCTTTTAATATTTTAAGAGTTTAATTTGTATGCATTGTTAGTATAAAATATTTTATACAGTCGATAAATAATGACCAATCATGTAAATGATTTTATAGATAACTAAGATAAAAGTCGAATGTTACCAACAATCTAACGGATGTGATTGATTGACAGTATAAAAACTTTTTACACTGAGAATATATAAATTCAATTCAATTTTAAATTCAAACCCTACATTAGAAAACTTCTAATCAATCTTTTTATGTTTTTTATTATCAATTGTTATATTAGTTCTTAAAAATATTTTTGTAATTATATGTGTGGAGAGGTTTGATAGGATGTATGTATAAAGTTTTTTCACCGTCGAACTTGATAAATCTATTTTTATAGAATTTAAGAGGGTATTTATCTTCTATTTTATCTTATTTTTTATAGTTTTGATTTCGACTTATTTTTATTTATTTATCATATTTGCAGAATTGATCATAAGATGATAAATTGATAAATCTATTTTTATATGATTTAAGAGGGTATTTATCTTCTATTTTATCTTATTTTGTATAGTTTTGATTTCGACTTATTTTTATTTATTTATCATATTTGCTGAATTGATCATAAGATGATAAAATAATTTAAATTGGTCAAAGTGCAAAAATATCAAGTTTCGTACTCCAATTATAAGTGCAAAAAGAAGGTTTGATACGATAAGAAAATGTTACCAAATAAGGAAAAATTGTTGTCAAAGAAGGGGAAGGTTGTTGCATAAAATTAGGATGTTCTTATTATCATAAAAAGGAACCGCATCTATCATAAAAGAAAGAAGAAAAAGAGAAACAAAATCGTAAATAAAAAAATTAGAAAGAGAAAAAATGACAACTACTTTGGAAACTTTGAAGTGCTTGGAGTTGGAGTAAAGTGTCTCAAATTTTAGAGCAAAAATTCATACTCTTTTAAGGTTTTATTTATTTTCAAATGAACACTTCTATTTTTTAACTTATTTTCTATACGTCAATGAGTAACTAAACTCTTTTAAGATATTTGATAAATCTTGTGATTAAGATACCTTTTTATTATGTATTAGTTTTAATTCAAGTTTTATTTTAGATTTTTGTTATTTGTCTCAATCAAATTATTTTATCGTTTTATTTACATGTTTGGGATGACCAAGTTTTGCATGCTTTAATCAATTGACTAATGATCAACTACAATTAATTGGAAGATCTATAGGAAAATTTAGATTATGATTTTTGTATAATGAAACATAGATGATAATCTTTCAATCACTCAATCTCTAGGCTCTTTATGCTTTCTCTTAATTATATTTCTTGTATGATCAATCAAATAATTAATTTAGGAAAAAGAATATTACATTGAATAACGAATATTTGTTAATAGTTTTTAAAGAATGATTGATAATTGAGAAAATAAATAAGAATTCATATAAAACTATGATTTGAGGTATTGGTGATACAAGTGAAACCATGACCCTAAGTTTACTGTCCATTAATTCAAATCAATTTGAATTATGTGTCTAAACTTTTCATTAAAGAACATAGCACTTTCTCTCTAATTAGACAAATCAATTTGCAAAAAGCTACATATTTCGGTCAGCTGAAAAGAAAATATAGTTAATTTAAAAATATTATAGCCAATTAAGATAGCAAAGTAGCTGATAATTTGATAAACATGAAAAATAGAGCAAAAATATTTCAAGGTAATTGAATTTGAAGGATACATTATATTCTATCCCTTGATGAGTGAATTTTAGTAGCTATAATTCTGAGTTATAATATTTAAAACCTCATTTATACGGTGTTCAAACTTATTTATTCCCTTTATTTCAAACTATCTATCATTTAAGGTAGTTACAAAATAATTAAACAATGGCCTCAATTATAATTTATTATAAATATAAATGCATATGGCATAAACACTCTGTTAAAATACTCAAAATAGTAGTACTATATTAATGCTTTTTGTCATTAGAAGAGAACAGGAGAAGACTTAAAGGACATGCATAGACACAACATGATATAAGACCTACGTTGTTAATGATGGAAAATGGTGTGGAGCGCAAGACCGCTATAGTAGGATTGCAGATGGTAGGATATGAGCTATGCAAACTTGCAGAGAAGCAAAAGATAAATAAAGATAAATGACAAATAAGAACCAAAAAATCACGTCAAATCATAACTAAAAAGCTCTACCATTAGAGTGAGAGAAAGTGAATAAGAAGAAGGAGGAGGAAGAGGAGGAGAAGAAGCTTACGATGGAAGAAGGGAGCGAACATAAGTGGAAGAAGGGATGTGGAAACACATATGCCATTGTTAGTAATGCGAATTTACCCTTGCACTTATTAGTAATGTTCGAACTACACAAATGGACCGTCATACATTAGTAAGTTAGTATATAGTTTATTAAACTAATTTATTAGTTTTTTATATTATGGCACTATTTAGTATTGTCAATAAACTATCTTATAACTTAATAATATAAAATAGCTTATAAATTTGTTTGATTAATGGTTTGTTTGATAAAATTAAATTATAAGTTAGTTGAAAGTTGAAAAATTAACTCATTGGTGAAAAGTTGGTAAAATTAAATTATAAGCTATATGACAGTTGAAAAGTTAGCTGATTGGTGAAAAGTTAGCCGATGACTTATAGCTGAAAAACTAATTAATTAAAATTAAAATGTTCGGTAAAGTTAACTTTTAACAATACAAAAATGACATAAAAGACATAATTATTTAATTTAAAATAAAAAATGGTGACATAAAATGACATAATTATTTCATTTACTTTTTTTAGTACCATACAAACATAAATTTGAAGAGTTCTCTAAAAGTTTAGCAAAATAGTAATTGTAAAAATAATGCAATTCATTTACCGTTTATACAATATGACGTAAAAAATGAATTTAACTTTATCATAATGATAAATTAGAAGATAAATAAATAATAATAAACATAGCAATGTATATTTTAATCAATTTTTTTAAAGATGAATAACATTAATTTTTTTTTAAGAAATTGGTTAGAGCTCTATTCACCGATAAGAAGATACACGTGAAGTTGTAAACTAGTAGGTGAGTGAATTTGGTAGTTATTTGGTATTACATAAAGATAGAAAAATAATAAAAATAAAATAATAAGATTATAAATGAAAGAAAATATAAAAAGTTATAAGTTATAAACTCAAACGCTACTTGAAATAGCGTGTCAGAATAAATTATAAGTGTGTGGGAAAAAAGATTTATCTGGTATACAAGTTTTGCTTACCAGCTATGTGTTGGATAAAAATGTCACATTTTTGTTATTTTAAATTAATTAATTATGTTCTTTTATGTCATTTTCTATTGTTAAAAGCTAAATTTATCAAATATTTTATTTTCAATTAATTAGTTTTTCAGTTATAAGTCATTAGTTATCAGCTATCAGCTAAATTTTTAACTATCAACCCGTTTTTCAGCTATCAACCAACTTATAGCTTAATTTTAGCAAATGGAACATAAATGAGATATGTTTGATAAAACAAGTTTTTGGTAACAACTTCTAGCTTATTCGTTTATTTTAAGTAGCATTTGAGTTTATAACTTATTACATTTTCTTACATCTATAACCTTATTATTTTATTTTTGTTATTATTTTATCCTTATGTAAAACGTAACTATCTCACTAACTGATCACTTACCCACTCTATTTCGTATCTTATTCTCATGCTATCACTTAGCGATGATATTACTTCTACATAACACATTCTTTCATTCCTTGCCAAAAAAAATATTACTTTCATGCATTACAAGAATATCCTCAACATAACACAAAATTGAAGAAGACATGTATTGCCCTTTTTACTTTAATTTTTTTTATATATTTAATAAATATATTTAAAATTAAATAACTGTGTACTTTTTTTATATAAAAAAAGAAATAATTGTTTACTTCTATGTCATTTTACAATTACAAAAACTTTTTATTTTAATCAATTAATTTTTCAACTATAAATTATAGACTAATTTTTTAATTATGAACTAACTTTTCAGCTATTAACTAATTTTAGTTTAGATTTACCAAAGACATATATATTTTAGTTGTCTTTCCAATTTGTGAAGAAATGGTTGTGTGTAGGACCCACTAAAAACAATATTTCCTCTCTATTAATATAGAGTTCCAAACAAGGGAGCTCAGTTACCAAAAATCATATCCCATCTTTCCTTTCACTTTCACCAATTCCAAACAATGTGATCTAGTAATAATTTAATGCAGTCGCGTACACCATGCATCTCCGTTATAACCCAATCATGTAATCAATTATTAGCTTACAATTGTACTATCTTACCTTTTCATATCTTTGACCAATAAAAAAGAAATATCCTCGTAGAAACCGTGCACTGTCGTCACACTGGATTATTCCCAAAACCAATTTTTATTACTCGCTCCTTGGGGTAAGGGTATTCAATTTTTCATTTCCATTTTCACAACTCACTGTGTTAGAGCAGTGACCATTTCTCCCTCTCTCTCTCTATAACAATCTCATCACTGTAAGTTCAAATCTCTCTTTCTCTCTGATTTAGTTTATTCTCGGAGCTTACATTGTTGTTTAGATTTTTCTTCGTTAAAAATTATAAAATTCAATGTTCAATTTGTCGAATGTTGTGTTTGTTTTCGTTTTTCTGATTCACTACATAATTGCATGTATTTGGAGAGGTTTTCGTTGTTTAAAGCTATGTTAGGTCATTGTTGCGTTTGATTGAGTGGATTTGGCAAATGTTGTTTCTAGTAAACCGAGAAAATCTGTTAAATAACAATTATCGGGGGATTACTGTTTGTGATATTGTCTTTCATTTTATGTCACTGGTTATGGGGATATGTGATTTTGAGAGGAATACTACAAGGTCATATATGTAATTTTTAGCATACTAACAAGTGCAAGGGTAAATTCGTATGCCTAAAATCACCTCACTGAGTCTTTGTGGCTTCTCTCTCGACCCCTCTTTCTCTTCTTTCTTCCATATCTATTATATTGTTTAAGTGGCTAGCATTAACTTCAACAATGTAGTCTTGTATTTGTGTTGGCTTATTTGGAGATTTGTTTTTACTCATTATTGGAAAAAAGTAAAAAAGTGTACCACTTTCACCATGTTTGCAACTCATAGACAACTCTAGCGTGACAAGTCTGCCTAGATCAATTCAGGTGGTATAATTTTTTAACATAAACTGCCTTGAACAATGATTGTACTAAATGTAATTTTTTAATAGTACAAGCTAACTTTCACATTATTGTTAGTTTAATAATTTCCCTCCTTGAATTTTTCAGTGCTAATTATCAATCATCAGTTTTGTTTCTGCTTAATCAAGGTAGTTTCCTCTCTTCTTTTCTTACTTTAGTGCTCTTTTTTGAAGGCACCAAGTTTATGTTTAATATGTGTTCTTTATCTTTCAAATCTTGACTGCCCTTTGAAATTTTTACGCAATCCAAATCAGCACTATAAAAGTTCTTCTTGCTCTGTTTGTTTATTGCTTTGTTATTGTGCTCTTTCATTACAGTAAAATATGATTGCTCATTTAATTTTTTGTTTCTTTCTTTCTATTTTTTAGTGTTTATGTATGTTTTTGGAATTTATGTTTAGTTTGTATATTGATTTTTAGTCTTTGCAATAACTCCTATCCTGCTATCCGCAATCCTACTATATCTGTTTTGCGGTTTGGCGCTCTGCACCACTTTCCATCATAAACAACATAGGTCTTATATCATGTTGTGTCTAAGTCTGTACATTAAATCATCTCTAGTTCTCTTCTAATGGCAAAGAGCATTAACGGAGTACTACTATTTTGAGCATTTTAACAGAGTGTTTATGCCAAATGCATTTATATTTCTAATAAATTATAACTGAGGCCGTTCCTTAATTATTTTGTAACTACCTTAAATGATAGATAGTTTGAAATAAAGGGAATAAATTAGTTTGAACATTGTAGAAGTGAGGTTTGAAATATTATAACTCAGAATTCTAGCTACTAAAATTCACTAATCAAGGGATAGAATAGAATGTATCCTTCAAATTCAACTGACTTGAAATATTTTTACTCTATTTTACATGTTTATCAAATTATCAGTTACTTTGCTATCTTAATTGGCTATAATATTTTTAAATTAACTAGATTTTCTTTTTAGCTGATTGAAATATGTAGCGTTTTGCCAATTGATCTGTCTAATTAGAGAGAAAGTGCTTTGTTCTTTTATCAGAAGTTTAGACACATAATTTGTTAGATCTTTCTCATTTAACATTTTTCTAGTAGTTTAGTTGTGTGTAGTTTTTCTTTTGGGAGAGTTCATATTCACATGTGATTGAATCTATATTTTTACTTAGCAGTGCATGTTTGATGTATTTCTGCATTATGTCTATTGATTTCCTTTAATGTTTTTCCTTTTTTATGGAAGTTATTGCTTTGGTACGTTGTGGCATGTTTTCCTCGTCAAATTATGTGCAACCTTATATTTCTGAACTGACACTTATAATTGTATGCAGAGCTTCAATGGACTACAGCTCTGAAGAAGAGTCAGATATCAGTGAATCTGAGATTGAGGAGTACTCTGAGAAACCATATGAACAGTTAAAGGCTGGGAAATACAAGGTTAAAAATTTCAATGGCACTCTTAGGTGTCCTTATTGTTCTGGTAAAAAGAAACAGGATTACAAATATAAGGACTTATTGCAACATGCATCAGGAGTAGGTAAAGGTTCAGCAAATAGAAGCGCAAAACAAAAGGCGAACCACCTTGCTCTGGCTAAGTATTTAGAGACTGACCTAGCCAATGAAGCAGACCAAATACCTCGCCCAGCTTCGACCCAAGCTGTCAATCAACCTGTCCAACAAGATGAGAATTATGTTTGGCCCTGGACGGGCATCATTGTGAACATAAAGAGTCAATTGCATGATTCGGGATATTGGTTGAAGGAATTTGCTAAGTACAGACCATTAGATGTTCGCATATTCTTGATGGAAGGTGACGTGGCTGCTCAGGCTGTAATTGACTTCCATAATGATTGGAATGGTTTCATGAATGCAAGTGAATTTGAGAAGTCGTTTGAAGCTAAACGTCTTGGTAAAAAGGATTGGAAATCAGGGGAGTTGCAGGCCAATTCATACATTTATGGATGGGTTGCACGTGAAGATGACTATAATTGTGGAGGGCCAATTGGGGAGTACCTTCGCAACAAAGGAAGGTTGAGGACAATATCAGATATTGTTCAAGAAGCATCTGAAAGCCGAAATAGTATTGTTGATAACCTGGCTAATGAAATTGATATTACAAATGAAAACCTCAACAAAATGCAGTATAAGTATAATGAGAAGACTATGTCCTTAAGTAGAATGCTGGAGGAGAAAGACAAGCTACACAATGCTTTTGTTGAAGGTTTGTATAATTTCAGTTTGTATCCGATTTTGCATTATTGTATTTTGTTGAATACGAAAAGTATTGAGAGACATGTTGAATAATCCATGTGTTTCAACTACACAACGGAAGTTCTTTTTATATAGATAAACATAATGAAAGGAATACAAATAGACAGTAATACTAACGGGCCAGAATACTTACAGCCCATCTAATCTAATTATTTACATTCTAATATAATATTTTAACACTCCCCCTCAAGCTGGAGCATATAAATCAAATGCACCCAGCTTGTTACATATATCACTAATTCTAGGACCTCGCAATGACTTTGTAAAAACATTTGCCAACTGATAATTGGAATTGACAAAGCTAGTGATGATGTCACCCGATTCGATCTTTTCTCTAATAAAATGACAGTCTATCTCAATATGCTTGGTCCTCTCATGAAAATCAGGATTTGAGACAATGTGCAGTGCCGCTTGATTATCACATATTAGTGTCATTGTGCTGGCCTCTTCAAATTGAAGTTCTTTCAGTAATTGTTTCAACCAGATGAGTTCACATGTTACTAGTGTCATGGCCCTGTATTCTGCCTCAGCGCTGGATCTTGCAACAACATTTTGTTTCTTACTCTTCCAAGATATTAAATTTCCTCCGACAAGTACACAATACCCGGAAGTGGATCGTCTATCTGTGGGTGAGTCTGCCCAATCGGCATCTGAGTAGCCAACTATCTGAGTATGTCCTCTATCTTCATAAATGAGACATTTTTCAGGTGCACTTTTGATGTATTTAAGAATTCGAATTACATCATCCATATGTTCTTGGCAAGGAGAATTTAAGAACTGGCTTACCACACTGACAGCGAAGGAAATGTCAGGACGAGTAACTGTGAGATAGTTTAATTTTCCAACCAATCTCCTATATCTTCCTGAATCTGATAGAAGCTCCCCCTGATTAGGTAGGAGTTTGACATTTGGATCCATAGGAGTATCAACTGGCTTGGCATTTAATAGACTTGTTTCTTCAAGAATATCCATAGCATATTTTCTTTGTGAAATTACAAGGCCATCCTTGGATTGGGCTACCTCAATACCCAAAAAATAACGGAGTTTACCAAGGTCTTTAGTCTGAAATTGATTTGAAAGATGTTTCAACTGGAGTATTCCTTGCTGATCACTACTAGTTATAACAATGTCATCCACATAAACAATAAGATAGATGTATTCTTGGGCTGAGTGACGATAAAATACAGAGTGATCGGCTTCACTACGAATCATACCAAACTCTTGTACTACCGAGTTGAATCTGCCAAACCAAGCTCTAGGATACTGTTTAAGACCATAAATAGACCTGTATAGCCGACAAACCATGGTGGAAGAAGACTTCCCCTGAGCAACAAACCCTGGTGGTTGCTCCATATAAACTTCCTCTTCAAGATCACCGTGCAAAAAAGCATTTTTAATGTCAAGTTGATGGAGAGGCTAATGTCGAATTGCTGCAATGGAGAAAAACAGTCTGACAAATGCCATTTTGGCAACAGGTGAGAAGGTATCGCTGTAATCCAACCCAAAAATTTGAGTATATTCATTGGCTACCAAACGAGCCTTAAATTGATCAATCTTACCATCAGGGCCAACCTTCACTGTATAGAGCCAACGACACCCGACTAAAGACTTCCCATGAGGTAAAGGAACCAGTTCCCAAGTACCACTGCTTTGTAGAGCACACATCTCATCAAGCATTGCTTGCCTCCACTTAGGGTGGGATAATGCTTCACCTGTAGTTTTAGGAATAGAAACAGAAGACAAAGAAGACAAGCAAGTGTAATTCTTAGGAGAAAGGCGATGATAACACAAATCAATATAATGAGGAGATGGATTACGGGTTGTGCGAATATCCTTACGAAGAGCAATGGGAAGGTCATGCTTGGGTGGCAGGGCCGGATCCGGAGGTGGCACCGGAGGAGAGTCTGTAATGGGAACAGGAACAGGCACAACAGAGGGTAGGCGACGACGCTGATATGTTTGTAGTGGTCGTGGAGGTTGGGGGGCAGACTCGACAGGTTCGATAGGAATAAGAGTGGGTGGAATAGGGATAACTACCTGAGGAGGTTCGGGATTAATGTCCTGATAGGGCTCAGTAGCTATATGAGTAGATTTAAAATATGGTACAAACTCGAAAAAGGTAACATCGACTGATGTAACGTAGCGGTGTAGTGTAGGAGAATAACAACGATAGCCCTTTTGGGACCAATGATAACCGAGAAAGACGCACTTGAGTGATCGAGCTGACAATTTGTCCAACCCAGGAGATAAATTGTGGACAAAACACGTGGACCCAAAGACATGAGGTGGTAGTGGGTGAAGAGGGGAATGGGGAAAGAGGACCGAATGAGGGATATTGCCATCAAGGACAGAAGACGGCATACGATTGATAAGGTAGCATGCCGTTATGACTGCATCCCCCCAAAAACGGAATGGAACATTGCCATGGATAAGTAAGGTTCGTGTGGTTTAAATGAGATGCCGATTTTTGCGTTCGGCTACCCCATTTTGTTGGGGTGTATGAGGACATGATGCTTGGGGTAGAATACCATTGGAAGCCATAAAATTTTAAAATTGATGGGACAAATATTCCCGAGCATTATCACTTCTTAAGGTACGAATAGAAACCCCAAATTGAGTTTTAATTTCTTGATAAAATTGCTCAAAAATGGAAAACAGTTCAGCTCTATTTTTCATTAAAAATAACCACGTACAACGAGAGTAATCATCAATAAAAGTAACAAAATACTTAGACTCTAAAGTAGACACAGTACGAGAGGGACCCCAAACGTCAGAGTGAACTAAAGCAAAGGGAGATGATACTCTTTTATTGACTCGATCAGGAAAATTAATACGGTTGTGTTTCCCTAACTGACACGACTCACAATGTAAAGTAGACAACTTAGACAAACTAGGCACCAGTTTTTGCAGTTTGGTAAGACTTGGGTGTCCTAACTGAGCATGGATAGTATGAGAGGACTCTGTTGCAGAGCACATCTTGGAAGATGTAGAAAGGTAATAGAGGCCTTGAGACTCACATCCGACGCCAATCGTCCGTCCCGAACTTCGGTCCTGCAAGGTAACATTATCATTAGTGAAAGTAATAATACAGTCACGGGACCGAGTCAATCGACTAACTGAAAGTAAATTAAAAGGGCATCCAGGTACATAGAGAATAGATGCAACTGAGATGGAAGGGAGAATTTGGACAGTGCAAACTCCTTGAGACCGGGTTTGAGTGCCGTTTGCAGAAGTTATAGTAGGTAAAAAACCAGATGTAGAGAGTGAAAAAAAGAGACCTTTATTACCAGTGACATGATCAGACGCACCAGAATCAAGAACCCAAGGGTCAAGAGAAGGTGAGTGAGAGAGGTAAACAAATGAGTTACCAGTATGTGCAACCGAAGTAGGAGAACTAGAGTTCGGATGACTCTGAACCCATCGAAGGAAATCTTCATAATTTGTCGGGGAGCCTTGTGGAGATGGTGTAGTCTGAACAGTGGCAGAAGGATCAAGTTGAGTTGCATTTATCGAAGGCGGAGGCTTACCATGCAACTTCCAACAGCGATCAATAGTGTGTCCAAGCCGATGACAATGCTCACATTTGGGACGAGGCTTAGAGTTAGATGGTCCTCCACGAGAGCGATTCTAATAATGTCCCTGAGATGCAAGGGCAGCAACTTCACCCGGAGCTGAAGTCATAGAATGCTCAACTGGATGCTTTGCTGGTACTCGAAGGAGGATCGCTGAGGTAGTAGACATATCCGGAACAGTAACAGACCCCAAAATTTTATCACGAGTTGCAGAGTACTCCTGGGGTAGGCCATAGAGTGCAAGGAGCATGAAGAAGGTGCTTCGTTGTTCCAGCTCTTTCTTCTGTTCAACTGGATTACTTGCAGCAGGAGGGAGAAGCTCATTAAAATCATGAAGTGCACTATGAACGGTGCCTAGATATGAAGAAATCGAGCCATCTATTGTCTTCGGAGTAATGATATTCAGCAAGCGGTGACAAACTCCATAGAGACGTTGAGTGTCGTTAGTATAGAGTGCCTTTGCTTGACTCCAAACTGATTCACACGTGAGATTTGGACAGAAAATCGGTTTAACATCTGGATGAAGTGTAGACTTAATGACACTACACAACTGAGCATCTATCTGGTTCCATTTGGATGTTTCAGTCACAACCACCTTTTCAGGATTTTGAGTGAGATGGTCCTCGTAACCTTGACCAAGCATCCATAGTTTGATGTCGGCAGCCCAACTATCATAATTTGATCCATTCAATTTTTCGACAGAGAGAGGAGAAGTGATGTAGTTGGTGAAGATGCTTTGTTTCAGACTGAGACGTCATGATCAGTAAAGAGTGCCAGAAAACGCGTCGGAACCGGGAAAACAGGGGCGGTTTGAACTCGAACTCGTATATCCGTAACTCGAAACTCAAAACTCAAAACTGAGGGCAGATATGGAAGCAGGAGGCCGAGGCGAGTGCCATGGAAGAAGCGGCACCGTCAACGGCTGTCGGACGCGCCGTCACGCGCGGTGGTTGCTGGCGGCGCGTGGATCTCACGCGCGGTGAGTCTGGTGGCGCGTGGTGGCTTTTCTGGTGACGCGTCTGAAGGGTAGGACGATCTGGGGTGTACGACACTGCTGGAGTGGTCGTTCGTCGAAAAAAAATCGTCGGAGACAGCAACGGCAGTGACGGCAGAGTGTGGACGGGTGGACAACAAATTTAGGAATCTGTTATCTAAGGCAGGGAGGAGGAAACCGGAGTTGAGAACACGGTCTGCCGAAAAAAAAAAAATTCACCAGAGACAGTGAGTCCACCGGGTAGTTGACGATTAGGGTTGTCTCTCAACAGGCTCTGATACCATGTTGAATACGAAGAGTATTAAGAAACATGTTGAATAACCCGTGTGTTTCAACTACACAACGGAAGTTCTTTTTATATAGATAAACATAATGAAAGGAATATAAATAGACAGTAATACTAACGGGCCAGAATACTTACAGTCCATCTAATCTAATTATTTACATTCTAATATAATATTTTAACATATTTAAAGGCTATGTGCTTCAAGTTTGGCCATGTATGTTTTACTATTCTTGTATGTTCACGGAAGAGAATAATAGAAAGAAAAGAACTACATAGGTTTTAATGCTACAAAATTGTCTCATTCTTTTGGCAGAGTCAAGGAGTATGCAGCGTAAAGCTCGTGAGGAGGTAAGAAGGATCTTGGAAGAACAAGAAAAGTTGAGTAATGAATTGGATGAAAAAAGGCGGAAGCTTGATTCCTGGAGCAGAGATCTTAATAAACGTGAGGTACTGACTGATCAAGAGAGGCAGAAACTTGAAGAAGACAAGAAGAAGGTAATGTATATTACATTTTTTTGGTGATTATTAGTATATGCCCATTTTGTTTTTTGTTTTTTTTATCACGTATCTTAGTTTCTTATCTACAGTTGTCCTTGCTAATTTTTTGACCTTTTTTATCTATCGTCCGGTACTAATATCTTGGGTGCCCTTGAGTTGAATAACAAAGTGCTTTATTTTGATCCTATTGACTCACTGTAAGTGAATTCCAACTTGGATTGGCCTTCCACCATAAATGGTTTTAGTTTTAACTACCTCATTAATGTTGAAATTCTGTCCCAACAGGGATTTGTAATTTAATATGTTATGTGATGTATTAGTGTCATTTTTTATTCAAAAAAGCATCTTTTAAAACCCACAAATAGCGGCCATATGTGCTTTTTGATATCCCACTTTCTAATCTTTACATGCTTGAGAGGACTTTGAAATTATCAGCTTTTATGTGTGCTTTTATATAATTCTAATGTTAATTCTTTGTTTTTCTAGAAAGATTCGAGGAATGAATCACTTTTGTTGGCTTCAAAGGAGCAGAAGATAGCTGATGAAAATGTCTTAAGGCTTGTTGAAGAGCAAAAGGTTTGCCTTCTATTGAGTCTCTTGGTTATGAAGAGACAGTATTACTGTAGCATACGTTGTTTATCACTTACCAATTACCATACATTGTGAGTGCCTTCTGCTGATGTGGATTTCCAAATTTCCAGAGAGAAAAAGAAGAAGCCTTAAACAAGATCCTTCAATTGGAAAAACAACTAGATGCCAAACAAAAGTTAGAAATGGAAATTGAGGAGTTAAAAGGAAAGTTGCAAGTTATGAAACATCTTGGAGATCAAGATGATGCAGCTATCAAGAAAAAAATGGAAGAAATGAATGAGGAATTGGAGGATAAAATAGAGAGTTTGGATAATATGGAGTCCATGAACAAAACCCTCATTATCAAGGAGCGCCAAAGCAATGATGAACTACAGGAAGCTCGTAAAGAATTAATAGAAGTATGATCTCATTTATTTCTCTCAATTTTTCAATTATATATAAAAAGAAATGTTACTCACACTCGTTGCTTCCTTTTAACCTTTCTCTTCATGTATTCTTAAAGATAACCAACTAACTAGGTGCATAGAGTTCTTCATGCTAAGCTATATAGTACCTGGATAAAGATTATCTTTACTTTTCCGTAGGAAATAAGAATTTTGATATTTTGTTGATATTTTGAGTTTCTTTCTAATTTCTATTGTTTTAGGGGTTAAATGATATGCTGACCGGTCCTAAAACTAATATTGGGACCAAGAGAATGGGAGACCTTGACCAGAAGGTTTTTGTGAACGCCTGCAAGAAAAGATTCCCTCTAGAAGAAGCTGGAATAAAGGGTGTTGAGCTTTGCTCTTTGTGGCAGGAGAATGTGAAGAATTCAGCTTGGCATCCTTTTAAAGTAATCAGAGTTGATGATAGACATGAGGTATGTACCATAAAGACACGTTTTATGTTCTTGACGTAGTTACTTTTTACTGAATAATTACTTTGTTGGAATTCTTAAATAATTCCCTGACACTCATTAGCAAGATCCATAAAGAAATATTATATAGTACAATAATTAACACGGTAATACTATTGTATTGACACAGTCAGTTATAAATGAGGAAGATGAGAAATTAAAAAAGCTCAAGCAGGAATGGGGGGATGAGATATATTCAGCTGTTGTTACAGCTGTGAAAGAAGTAAATGAATACAATCCAAGTGGTGGATATACTGTTTGGGAGCTATGGAACTATAAGGAAAAAAGGAAGGCAACATTGAAAGAAGTTATCAATTATATTGTGGAACATATGAAGCAACTTAAGCGCAAGAGAACATAGGCAGAAGGTATGTTTGAGACTGTCATCTTAGTTCTCGTTCAGCACTGATTTGACCCATTAATGAGTACTGAATCGATATTCCCTTGCTACCTTCACCACCTAAAATATAATTTGGAAAGAAAGGAATAATAACCTGGTTGCATCCATATGCACATGCAACAACTTTTAGACACTTGTCGGGTGTAGTAATAAATAATGTACTCATTTGGGCTTATATTGAACGTCGTCTAATATCTAGAATGAGTTTTTTTAATTATTCAATATCTTTATAGAGTTCTTTAATTCAATACATTAATCTATTCTACAAATTGTGATGACTTATGAATGATGAAATGATAGGTTTCCATGAGTTAAGGGCGTGACTAGGGTTGAGTTATCCGCGCGCCCTATTCAGTAGTATCTATTTGGCAATAGTTTGATTAGTTCACAAGTTAGCCAATAGCTTTTTTTTTTTGGAGAATTGTTAACAGATAGATTCTAGTTGGAAGTTTATAAATGAAAAGCTAGTTGATTGAAATTCAGGTGTTTGTTAAAATTAGTTGTGGAACTAATATAAGAAAAAAAAAATGACATAAAAGGAAATGTTCATATAATTTTTTATATACATTATTTACTCTAAAGTGTTCATTAAAAGCTTTTCAAAAGGTAATTACAAAGTAGTTTATAAATTTTGTCAAATAAGCTAAGTATTTGCGAAACAAACTCAAGCTTTGCACCTGACATATGTTGGTGCTCCCTGTGTTATGCAAATACAATCACGGCATTAGTAGGTATTTGGTTTATTAGAACTTGGGCGTTTCAATTGTTCCTGTCTATCATGGATAATTTTGTGAAGCAAAAGATGGAAATGAAATGGGGACTGATAAAATTAAATAAACCAGCTTTTTTTTAATCTTATTTAAGATGGAAAAGTTTCTGATATTTGGACAGTTACATATATAATTGCATAAATGCAAATTTCAATTCAGTTTTATGCCTGTTAAAATCTTAATGAATGTGTATGTTGAGTCTTTGCAGGGGAGAACTACATCATATCAGCAATGGGGAGTTGGAAAGTAGGACCATTTTCGTGGGATTGTATGAATGTTGTGTTGTACCTTGAGGCTTTGGAGAGCTATAAATAAATATGACATTTCAATGGAAGGATGAAAGTAGGACTTTTTCATATGGGCTTCAGACTTCAGTGAGCTGTTTAATTTACTGTGGATTGGAACACCTTTATTTTGATAATTTTATTTCTAAAATTCCACTATGAACTAATTGAGGATGAAATGGTTCTTGGTTTCGGTAGATGTTCACTCCGTTTATTTTATGCCAATGGGTGCTGATTATTAGTATAATTTATAATTTACAAATTGATTTGATTCATCTGAAGTGAGATTTAACAAGGAACAAGGTAAAGTGTAATGAAAACTTTTTAATTAAAAAAAAAAGATAAATGATATATATCAAATCAATACCAATTGTAGAAATATCAAAATTTCAACTATGAAGTTTTAAAGAACTAGATACTTTGGATCGTATAATTTGGGAGAGCGATTAGCAATTTTTTTTTCCCATTATCTTTTAAATAAAATTGATAAAGCATTTGCCCAACTTTGTTTTGATGAAAAATGATTTTTGTAAAATATTCTTGCTTTGATTGATAACTTTGAACAAAATTGTTTTTAGTATGTAATTATCAAAATAGGTTTCAATGTCAATATATACTACTTGTTTTTAACTACTTTTGTTTCTGAGTTAGAATAATTGGTTATTTCAATATTTATGATAATAGTAAAGTAATTGTGTTCACATGATAATAGTGAAATAATAGTAAAAAAAGACACACTTGTTATTTTTATGTGCTAAATAGTATAAAAAGAAAAGCACACTTATTGGTTTGAACACGAGTTTTAAAATTAATTAATTTGTCCCTCAATTAACCATTTTTAAGGAATGATTAACGACTTTTGTTTCTTAGTTAAAATTATTGGTTAATATTATTACCATGCGAGTAATGATTACAAATTTGAAATAATGTGGTTAGTCCTTTAAAACGTGGTTTAATTCTTTGACAAATTTGCTTAATTTTGAAATATCTACAAATTTTAAAAATTTAGTCACTTTATAAGTAAAAAGACAATAAATCTGTATTATTTTATTATTTAACATATGGAAAATCTCTTTTTATTATTACCATGTGAATAAATAGTGAAATGATCAAAAATTATTTGTCAGAAAATAGTGGTTAGTTCTTTAGTTAATTTTAAAATATATGCAAAAACTTAAAAAATTTAGTCATTTTATAAATAAAAAACACTAAATATGTATTATTTTACTATTTAATACATGAAGACATTTTTGTTATTACCATGTGAATAAATAGTGAAATATATATTCTCAGTCATAAATATTGTGGTTAGACATTCTTTAAAATGTGTTTATTTCTCTGATAGATTTGGTTAATTTTGAAACACTTGCAAAAATTTAAAAAATTTAGCCACTTTATAAGTAAAAAAATATTAAGTCTTTGGTTAATTTTGAAACATTTGCAAAAATTTAGAAATTTTAGCCACTTTATAAGTTAAAAACATTAAGTCTACATTATGTTATTATTTAGCATGTGAAAAATATACTTTTATTATTACCATGTGAATAAATAGTGAAATTATCAATGGTTACAAGTCTGAAATAATATCGATAGTCTTTCTTTAAAATGTTATTAGTTATTTGACAAATTTGATTAATTTTGAAAAACATGCAAAACCTTAAAAATTTAAGTCACTTTATAAGTAAAACACAATAAGAATGTATGTGGTAGCGTATGTACGACAAACATTTGTTTATCAAAACTAACCACATCATTTAAAGAACTAACCGCATTTTCAAACAGAATTAACGACTCTGTTTCAAACTTATAATTATTTGTGTTTGCAGTATTTATTCACATGGTAATATTAAAAAAATGTATTTCTTGTACTAAATAGTAAAATAATGCATATTTATTATCTTTTTACTTACAAAAAAGCAAAAAAAAATTAAGTTTTTGCAGGTTTGTCAAAACTAATCAAATCATTCAAAGAATTAACCACATTTTTAAACACAACTAACCACCTTGTTTTTGCCTTATAATTATTTGTATTTGCAATAGTAAATAAGGGTCTTTCAAGTGTTAAATAGTACAATATTGCAGACTTATTGTCTTTTGCCAAACATTTCAAGTTTTTGCATTTGTGAAAGCTAACCAAATCCTTCAAATAACTAACCACATTTTCAAACAGAATTAACCACCTTATTTGTGACTTAAAATTATTTGTGTTCTCACTCTTTATTCCCATGGTAATAGTAAAAAGAGATATTTCATGTGCCAAATAATAAAATAATGCATGCTTGTTGTCTTTTACTTACACAATGGCAAAATATTTCAAGTTTTTGCAGATTTGTCAAAACTAATCAAATCCTTCAAAGAACTAACCACATTTTGAATACGATAATTTTCACAATCTCGATGATAAAATTATTTTTGAAGAATTAAAAATCATTACTGATATTTTAACAATTCAATCAAATTAAGATTTTTAATATTAAGTTATTTGATAACATTTAATTGTTGCATCTATTGGAACATATTATTCTAAATTGAAATTATTAAAATATTAGGCTGGTTCGGGGTGGTTGCAAATAAATTTTAAAAATAAAATGTGTTTTAAAATGAAGTTAAAATGATTTTTTTATAAGTAAACCAACATTTTAGCCATTAAAAATATAAGAAGCCGACTTAGTAAAAAATCTAAATTAGTCGTCGGTACTTGAAGGATACAAGTGACCATCAGAAATAACACGACTAATATTTTGATGATTCGATATTAGTTTAAATATGTTTTTGGTACTTGCAATTATAACTTTTTTTTTGTTCAAATAAGTTTTTAGATTGGTTCACGACCACAAATATAATTTTATTTTAAAACAGTTATTCCATACAAAAACTGTAACATCTTTAAAACTAAAAATAAACTCTAGTATAATTAAATTATAATATTTTTTAAACTCAAATGTTTCGGTCTTCTTCTCTAAAAAAAATTTTAAATTAACAACTTCAAGATGATCACTGAACCATTAGGATGAGATTTATATTTTAGATGATTCAGTTACCATTTTGAAGTTGTTAATATTATTATTTAACAAAAAAAACCAAAATATTTTGAATTAATTTTAAATTAAAAAGAATTATAATTTTATTATATTTAAAATTTATTTTTAGATTAAAAAATTATATTTTAATTATATTTAAATTTAACGATATCAAATTTTTTATAATAAAAATACTACCATAAAATAAAATTATATTTGAACTTAAAAAAAAATCAAAATAAAAAAATTTATAATGTAAAAGATATTTAATTTGAGTTTTTTTGAGAGCAAATGACATCATGTTGTTAAAATTAAAAAGGGTTTAGGGTTTCTGTATTTACGCTCGCTACTATCTTCTCTCACTATTCCATCTACCCTTTCACCCAAAACACCATAACCCAAGACCACCGACCTTCCACCTTCCGGCACCGTTTTCCGGCAACCCGGCACCGTCCTTCTTTCTTTCTGGTTCGTTTCTGTTCATCCTTACCAAGTTTTTTTCTCTTACTTATTCTTCTTTTATGTTGTTTCAATGGTTGTTTTGATTCTTATTTTCAATGATGTGTTTCTTTTATTGAATTATCGTTCTTCTATTATGTTGATTTTTTTTCAAACGTCGTGCCTATTTTGTGAAGGAGAAGGAACTTTTTTCAGAAATTTTGACTTGATTTTTTTCTCTTATTTGAGATTAATTTTCATGTGGTTTTTGCACTGTAGCCTTGAAATCGTGACTTGCAAATGATTTGTTTAAAGAATCTTGATTATAATGAATAAATTATTAATGTTTTTGCAACAAATATCTTAGGACCGGCCTTGCTCGAACATATGATTGTCCCTCTGTTGCAGTTGATATTTTCTGGCTCTGATTGGACAAACAGCTTAATTAAGTGCTTATAGCAAAATCACTGATTTATAATCTATTTCTATAACTGTTTTCCTATAAACTATAAGATGTTTTCATAATTTATGTGGAGAGTTTATAGAAATTAGCTGAATACGGCTTATGAAAGTCATAACTCATAAGTTGTTTTCGTAAGCCACTGCAAACAGTATCACAAGTGCTTATGCTAGTAGATAAGTTCAAGTAAGTCAATCCAAATAGACTCTTTGTTTTGTTGTCACTATTCTTTAACTAGCAGCTTTTTGCTTCCTATTTCTTAACCTCTTTTCATCAATACTTTCTGCTTTTGATTTTCTGTTTTTTCTTCTTCATTTATTTCTATATTGTTTGTTGGGTGTTTAGGCTGTGCCAATGTCAAATATAGATTCAGACAGTTACAAACCTCATGTGGAATTTGTGGAAGAAGCCAAAGAAGCACTCGTTGATCTTAACTTGACCGAATCCACTGAGCTTTGGCTCATTAAGTTGCCCATTTCCAATGTAAGCTTGTTAATTCTTTATGCTTGTGATTTTGTTTTGTTTGTCTTTTCTGAATTGAATTTCGACTACTGTTATTGCTAGCTGAATGGGAAAAAGAAAAACACAACCAATTGATATCGTCATCATTGTAAGAATGAAAATCTTGTGTGATATCAAACCAAAAATAAAATTAATTCTAAAAATCATAACTTGTTTTTAGGTTTATTAAGGTTTTCTTGGATTGAGAAAATGTTTTTTGTGTTCATTATTCCTTTTTATTTTTCTATTGCAAAATAACCCCCGTGTCGTTTTTGGTACAAATTTGAAAACAAAACAGAGTGAAAACAAGGGTCAATTTTGCAATTAAAATAAAAACTGAAAACGAAAATAAATGTTTTCTCAAACTAAACTGGCTCTTAACTTCGCTATGGTCAAGCCTCTCTATTAACCTTAACTTCTCTAGCGTTAGATTCCGTTTCTGATTTTAAAATTGAAATTACATGTATTATTTAGTGTTCTATTACTGTTTAACATATGTTTGGAAGTTTCTAATGTTTCATGTTGGACTGTGAAAAAAGAAAAAATTTCACGCCTCTTGATTACCTTCTTCCATTTATTTTTTGGTGTCTTTCCGTCTTACTTTATTGTGAGAGACTGGGAAGTTTCTTCAATTATTGTTGGTTTCATTCTATTCAAATGAGCTGTTGTTGTTTGTATTGACCGTTTTTCTCTATATCTCATATTTAGATGGTGGATGAGCCTCAAGTTGATGCTGTGTTAATCATTCATGTTATGCTCTTACTTTCTCTGTATGTTGTGTTGGCCAGGATTTGTTAACTGACATTAACGGGCAGGAATTGTCTCTCAAACTTCATAATGAGGGAACCTTGGGCAGCTTTGAGGGCGCGTCTGGTAAATAAAATGAATCAATTGTTGTGACATCATAAATGCCATGTTCTTTCTTTCAATTTCTATATCTTGATCTCTAACGTGGCATATTACATGATTGTTTATGGTTTGGGTATAGAATGAAACTGATTGTTGTGCAAGTTCCCTAATTTCTTGTCACTTCGTTGGCAGGGAAAGCGTATGATTTCATCAGCTTTGCTTCCCAGGAGCCGGACGAAACAGTTTTTGTTTCCTCTGCTACAGAATCAAAAATTGGTATGCATAGTTTTTTTTATAAAAAAATGTCCCTTGTTACTGTAATATAGTCTAAATTGACGAAGAGAGTGATTCTGCTTTATGTTTAAACTCCATAACGCTCGGCATAAATGAAGTCACGAACTAGAAAACATGAACAAATCCATTCCTGCAAGTTTGCAATGAACCTAACAGTTCAATGAGGTGTACGAACCCAACTCTAGTCTAATGAGCTGAAACCTAGCTTTATTGAGCTAAATCTAAACAAGGACAACCCAATCCCAACATCCTTCAGTAAACTCTAAATTCTGATTTTACCATCTATCTTGTTTAAAACTATTGCTGTGAATGTTAGGCATGCAAAAAAAGTAAGCATAGGTGAATGGTGAATCCATTGACATGAAATAAAATTAGAAAATAGATGATTAGTTACTAATGTACTCGAGTATCATTTCCTGAGAAGATGGTGGAAATTTGTCTATGGTAGTATGGTCGTGTGAGTTAGGTCCCAGTGAGGAAAGTTCAATATTTGATTGCCATTGCCCTTTGTTGTATTTGACCACATTTCTTGTCATGTCCCACAAGACTCTGATTCTTGTTAATGTTGTCATACCTTTTGAGTTCAACGTCTAAAAGAAATAATATCTCTTTCTACAGCTGGAAAAATTACGCGCCGAGTTTCCGTTGTCCATTACCCTGATCCTAAAGAACTGGAAGCAAAACAAGCACGACGAAATGCTGCAGGAGCCACCACGAATACATCCCAAATGCAAAGTGGTTTTCCAGGAAGTTCACGTGCATCAGCATCAAAAAGTAGCAGAGTGAAGAGCTCAGTATCTGAACTATCTAATACTCCAAAAAGAAGACCTGATAAGAACAGATCTAAGGGAAGACCCGCGGACGAGTCCTCACATGGTCATAGCACTGGTGTTTCTGCCATGTCTTCTGATCATTCTAACGGAGGAAAATCAAAGAGAAGAAAAATATAAGGAATAATATTTCGTTTTCTCCCATTAACCACATGTATACTTTCTCGTGGGCCTTTTTAATTTATGGAATTAATATGTGTTACAAAGGGATTATAGAGAGAGTGAGATTGTTATTTTCATCGTTTCTTTGCCTCTTTCATTTTTTGCAATTGGTTCAGTTTGACACAACGCCTAACCTGGTCCGTTGCAAAACTTGTATAACTCTGGATCGTCGATTTTTAGTGTTACCTTTTTTGTGTAAAGTTAGGTTATCTTGTATGAGGTGCTGAAATTTTAAATTTTGTAAATCGAGCCCTTGTTCCATTTTATGGTGAAGTTCATTAATGTTGTTCCCTCTTCTATCTTGGAAAAATGATCAAACTTGACTAAATTGTTGTATTTGCTTTCTTTTTTACAGGTTCATTGTGTTTTTTAAAAACAAATATACCTATTCCATAGATTTTTTTGCAAGCAAATATGTGTTGATCGAAGCAAGGTTTATAATTTAGTCGATTGCACATTTGCAAATATAAGTTTGAAGGAAATTGCTTGTTGGCTATGCAAAACACAATCGATGACACTCATTATAGTTGCTCTTTGTTTTATCTCTTATTTGAGAATGATTTCTCAATAAATTTGTGTTTTTTTATTTACACCGCGATATCATAAATCAAGTTCAAACTTAACATTTGCTAGAAGGCTGATGCAAGTTCTAAATTTCATTTCCTTAACTTATCATTGCATTGAATATTAAACAAGCAGAGCATGCATGGTTTGGCTTTTGAACATTACAACTTGTTTTTCAATGCAAAATTAAAAAATTCCATTGGCTGTTATTCAATGTATGTATATCCCTAATATATTCTTGTTATTCATAATGTTAGCCTATACGACAATTATTCTTGTTATTCACGAAAAGACAAACAATAATATATTTAAAAATTCCATTGGCTGATTTGATCATATTGGCGTTGGCTTCATCAAAGAGTCACACTTGGGTACTTGCAAGATCCATAACCTTCAAAAACAAAAGCATACAAAGTATGAGTCAAACATGACAACAAAAGGGATATGATGAATAGTATGAAATTCATTTTATTACATGAACTCTCAACAACCAAAATAGCTTTCTTTTTCATAAAAAATAAACCATAATTGCGTATGCGATACCTTAACTTAATTTCAGACAACACTACAGTCATTTATATTTTTTTTCTTTTCGATTTGGTCATTTATTTAATTTTAAGTAAACAATTTAATCTTTTATATTTTAAAATGTTAACAATGTTATACTTTTTTACAAAAAATTCATAAAAAATTTACGCAAAACTCATAAAATTAATTATCATCTTCAATATAATGCAAATTTCATCAAATTTATAACCCAAATCTTCAAATAAATTCATATTTTAGTTCTTTAAATTTTCAAATTTTTGTAATAAAAGACCAAATAAAAAAAAAAGATAAATAATAGAAGTGTTATATGAAATTAAGTCAAGAGACCACCTGGTATCAAAAATAAAATAATTTTTTTTAAGAAAAATATATGAATATCTAAAATTATTTGAAAAATACACACAATATTTCCAACTTCAGGAATAAGGAGATTTAAAATTTGAAAATATATTTTCTTAGAAAAATAAAACTTACTTGGATCCTTTGCGGTTTGGATGGCAAGACCATTGAACCGACAAGTTCCACCCACATTCCTAAACTGAGCCCAATAAGAACTAAACGCATAACTTGCATGACCCACCACCGAAACCGGTTCAAAACATGATTTTCCGGGTTGAACCGGGTCACATGTTCGGTTTCCCTGCGAGCAAGCATATGACAACGCCTCCGCCACCGCTGTCTCATTCGCTCCCTCCGCCACCACACACCACGCCTTCCCTTTATAATTTTCTGGTGGCGGCAACGGCTTAAATTCCGACGCCAATGTCTTTCCAGAAAGATCAATTTCATAAACACTTGACCCATTCGGATACAATAACCCAAAGTGACGTTCTGTACCCAATCCCGGTTTTAAGTTCTCATTATACAAAGAAAAAATAAAAGACGGAATAATTGAACCCGGTCGAGCCGGTGTTCCAACCGAAGGTTTTTTCGTAACTTTTTTCACAAAGTTTCTATTATACGTGGCAGCATTGTAAATATTCGCACCAATTTGGTCCAAATCACCACCATTGGGCCAACCCGTTTCAGCAATAAATATCCGAATACCCGAAAACCCAAGCCGCTCCATTGCAAAATAAACCGCATCGACCATTTGGTCAAATAAATTAGTATAAACCAAACCCGTACCCGGATCCGTAACCGTAATATTATCGGATTCAAAAATAGCATAATTCAAGTTAATATTAATAGGATCCGAAGCCCAAGAAAAAAACGGGTACACATCTAAGAAGAAAAAAGAGTTAGTTATGTTTAAAAACTCCAACATGGGTTTGATAGCTGTAAACGCAATGTCGTTTCTAAATGTGCCGTTTGAAGGTGGAAACGACGTTTGTAAAACGTCCATTGCTAAAGGGGTTCCAACTTTGATTTTATGCAAACCAAAGTTAGTTAGGGAATTTTTGATTCGGTGCATCGCGGGTACAATGTGGGGCCATGTTTGGTTTGTTGTGGATGAAATGAGTTCGTTACCGACAAGAAGATAACGAATGAGTGTTTTTGGGTAAAAGGGTACGAGGTTGGATTGGACCCATTGGTTTGAGAGTGTTTGGTTTAAGGATATGTTGGTTATGAGTTGATTGGGGATCATGATGGATACTTGTAGTCCAGTGTTTTCGAGGGCTTTGAGGATTTGTGGGTTTGCGTCGTAGATTTTGACTCGTTTTGCTTTGAGGTTTTTGATGAGAGATATTGAGGTTGTTGGTGTTGGAAGATTGTTTCCTAGTTGTCCATAGTTCACTCCTGGTTGCCCTGAGATTTCTCCACCTGTATTATTCGGTTAGAAAATTAGGGTTAGAGGAAAGAGAAAATAGGCTAAGACAGCATTTGATCGTTATTGCGGTTACAGAATTAACTTATGTATATTGAGAATGTAGTGGTCATTAACTTCTAGAGGTAAAACTCTACGCTGCAATTATAATAAGAAATGTTATTTGAAAAGCTTAAATTTTAACAAATTTTTAAATAGTTCAAGTATTAGAGTATTAACCGTCCCTTATTTCTTAAGTTATGTCCCTTAGTTATAACTATGTGGCAGTTGAGATCCTTTACATTTAAAGGATGAAGCTTTAGTAAGCAATGCAAATTTCAATAACTTAATCATTATAAACAATTTTTTATAAAACATAAGTTGGTGGGGTCAAGCATTGCGGCTTATTATAGTCACCGTTTGATTAAAACAATTTGTCTTAATAAAATTAATAGTCGATATTATAATTATTTCTGATGGGTTATATATGTGTACAAAATATCAACTATCGATTTAATCGTCAACTATTAATATTATTCATTTTATTTTTAAAGTGAGTTGTTCACTTTAAAAGTCAAATCTAAATTAAAATTGGTTAAGGTTACTTATACATTGCATAAATGTTATGTTACAATTTGGGCTTAGAGACATCAACTCAATCAACCCCAGAACAATTCTCTCTTTGGAGATACTATTACATACATGACTATCACAATATCAAGATTTGAGGAATTTGAATATTACTATTAACCAGGATTGTTGGTGTTTTGAAAATTATTACAAATATTATCATGTTAGCTTTTCAAATGGAGTGATGGTTCATAGATAATTTTTCTAAAAATAAATAACACAGAGTTTGAGATTTTGATTGATGCGAGGGGAGAAGGAGGAAGTGACTTACTTGATAAAGTGAATAAGAAGGAGAAGAGAAATAGAGAAACCACAGCCATAACCATTGCTTTCTTTGATACCGTGTTTGTTGGAGCTAAGAGATTATGTTTGGTTCTTTTTTAACTTTATCTTAAATAGCCTACTAGTATTTTTTTTTGGGATGTGTAAGATTGACATTTGAGAAATTTTTAGGAAATATCAGACTCTTGATCACTTATTGCAATCGGAAATATCAAACTTTTTTGTATTTGATTTGTCGTCGTTTTCTTATTGTATGATTGTTTGAAATAATAGTATCATACTCACAACTTGATTATTATTTGTCCACTATTGACAATAATTATTAATGAAATTAAGTGTTGATGAGTTGTATGTGGCATGAAGTAGAAGAAGACTTTGACTTAAGAAGGGGATGGCAGGTCGGTGTTAAGTGCTTTTCTATGTGCAGGAAGGTGACGTTGACTCCAAGGTACTATAATAGCATAAGCTAAAAAAATAAATAAAAATATATTTCTTTCTCATATAAAACTGATGCTTAGATATATCATCCATCAAATATACATTATTATAAACATATGTTACTAAGAAGCAATTTTGGTTTTACTTAGTGGATATATATATATTGAAAAAGTGAATGTCTTACGTAATAAAGAACCACTTCCTTTTATAATAGAAGGATGGGTCTCATGTTACAATAATGCCCTTAAATTATTCAGATAACTTTCAATAAAGCAAACAGTAAAACAGTAAAAATCAATAATACATTGTCAAAGTCAAAAGTAACCAACTATTCATTACTTTGGTCAAAAGTGATCATCATGTTTTGTCGGAGGAATCTTTAATGATAACAAAGTGTTGTCAGATCTTGTCTCTTTAATAATTCAGATGTCTTTAATGTCATGTTTTTCGATCATGTCTCCTTAATAATTCAGCTGTCTTTAATGTCACATTTTGTTTTTCAATAGTTTAAATGCCTTATATATATATATTAAAACACAACAAAAATAATATGCTATTAATCTGAGGAAATAAATTTTATTGAGGACCACGTTGGTTGACATATTGATATAGATAGAATAACAACACATAGGCTAAATTGAACTTAATAAGTGCTCGTAGCTGAGTACATACCATCAAGATATGGCATTGTTTAGTTGCACATAGCAATATAGCCTTACATCATAGTCAAAATATCACAGTCAAAACTCAAAACATAACAGTAATGAAAGCTAAGTAGTAATATTGATAAGATTAACCATATTGTAATATGCAATATTGACAAATTGAAATTTTAGTGTGTCCTAGCTTTGTTTTACTTGGTCACATGTCATTACCTTCTTTATTTAATTAACATGTGACATTTTTTTCGATTGTGTGTTATACCACAAATTATATTAAGTTAGACTATTCAATTTACATGCAACAACGAAGACTCGTGCGAATGCATAAATATTTTGCTAGTTATTACCGATATTATTCTTTGAATGATAAAAATTATTGATACTACTGTCTCTTAAAATGAAATGTTAAACTCCATTTATAGTTTATCAAAATTGTTTGGCTCCCCCACAAGGTACTAACATTCATGGCAGCTACTCTTGGATAGGAAGTAGATAGAATCTAGTTAAGCTAGTTTTGTACAGGTTTCATCGTAGGTTTAATTTCAGGTGCCTCAAATTATGAGCTACTAGATGGTATAAAGATGTGGTTTGCTTCTCAACTTTTATGGCATTATGTTGTTTGGTCTCATTTTCTACATCGCAATGAGATACTGTTCAGAAAATTATGATTTGTTATGTTTGTTGCATTTAATAAACAAGGATTATGATTGAAAAAATAAACATGGATTATGACTATGCTCCACACTCTTTTTTTCTGCATATAAAAGAAGAATAAAATCCAATCCAACACAAACCACTAAACATTTCCTCTTGTCAGCGTAATGCATAACTGCTAATTTCCCAACTCTATAGGCTCATTGCTTATTTTGTAAACCGCAGAAAAATGATAATGAACTTATAGATAACGGCAAGATGGACGACAATTGCCGGAAAAAATGAACATTATGAGAAACTATTTGAAAGAAATAATGAGCAACAGTTAAATAATTACAACAATAGGGTGATCAAAAGTTACACCTTATAAAATGACCAAAATGTGGATTATCAAGTCGAACTAAAAGGCAAAAATAGGCTATTTAATGGATTCTACATGCAAAGGTTTTTTATAGAACTGCAGCAAAAGAGACGAAGAAACCACACTAAGGGAAGATGCAGCCATGCAAGCACCAGCAAGCCATGGTGGCAATCTGATTCCAGTAAATGGGTACAAAACACCAGCAGCAACTGGCATGCCCAAAATGTTGTAGCCAAGAGCCCAAATGTAGTTCAGCCTGATACGAGACATGGTCTTTCTAGATAGATCTATGGCTGTTATCACATCTTCCAAGTTGCTTTTGACAAGAACTACATCAGCTGCTTCTATAGCTACGTCAGTTCCAGCACCAATTGCCATGCCAACATCAGCAGCAACCAAAGCCGGAGAGTCGTTTATTCCATCACCTACCATTGCCACAGTCATTCCCTTCATCTGCATCCAGGTTCAATTAAAAAAAATCAGAAAGTGTTTACATCTTTGTAAGACGATCAATGATATTACGCATTCATATGTCATTTTATAATAATGTCAATTAAATTAGTTCATCGTATCCATTTGAAAAAGACTTGTTTTAGCATGAGTTTCATATAGCTAGCTTAGAAAGCCTTACCTGCAATTCTTTCACCTTATCAGCTTTGCCTACTGGATCCGTCTCAGCAAAGACCATATCAATACCAACTTCTTTTGCAATAGCAATTGCAGTAGCATGGTTATCCCCAGTCACAATGACACTTGTGATGCCCATGGAGTGGAGAAATGATATAACACGTTTAGCCTCTGGCTTTACAGGATCAGTTACAGAGAACGCTCCAGCAATCTTTCCATCAATTGAAACTAAAACACAAGTTCTAGCCAGAATCTCATTTTCAGAGATGAACTTCTCAGCCTCGGAAGATATTTGAACGTTACAAGCATTCATGAGCCTCCTGTTTCCAACTAAAACTGTTCTATCACCAACTTTTCCACTTACCCCGGCTCCCATGTGTACTTCAAAATCAACAACATCTGGCACTTCCTCGGTGCAAGAACCGAAATTTTTGCGCAGCTTCTTTGCATGTGCCACAACAGCTTTAGCTAACGGGTGTTCGCTACTGGCCTAAAAATAAGTAGAAATAATGCTTAAATATTATGGAGAAATATAATTAAAATATTTAGAATGGAAAAGTTTCACTATCACATAGAATTGCACTTTTTGTTTTTCATTTCAATGAACAAATTGGCAACCTGGTTCTATAGAGCTCTCTCTATAGCACCGAAGCAACAACAACTGTTGCGCCAAGTCTCCCCTTCTCACTCTGGGTAAGGGTATCAAATAAAATCCGAGGTCCACACACCATTTAGATTTTTTTCTTCCAAATCTCTAAATGAATGACAAGTGCTTTTGCCATTTGTTTTTAATATTTATTTGTTGCCTACTTTAAAACAAAAGCACCTGAGATTCACCCAGCAAATTTTTTTAGCTTTTGGGATATGAAAGCCAAATTTCTTTGCTCAAACTAAATTTGGTTTCTTTTTCTATATTCTTCAAATATCTTCTGCAGAGGCTCAAAAATGTTAACAAGAATAAAACTATATAAAAAATTCAGATGTCCAAATAAGTACAGTATGCAACATAAAAAAATACCTCAATAGAAATTGCCATGTCACATAACACCTCCATAGAAAATCCAGAAAACAGCACTGCACTAACTACCGTTGGCTTCCCAATTGTTAGTGTCCCAGTCTTATCAAATACAATAGTTTTTACCTGCATCAGGAACAATGAATAAGATTTCATTTTAATAAAAAACAGTGAAATATTAGGAATGTGTTGCATATTAGTATCAAATAAACACTACACAATTATGCAAAACATAAATGTTGTATAAACAATGAAAAGTGAAACAGAGCGCAATCTTAGCACCCAAAAAATTATGCCTTTGAAAAAGATTTTCATGCAATCCTGATTGCTTGGTGATACAAGTACAACCTATGAACATCTAAGAAAGATAATATTGTCATTTAGTAACATCCAGCTAGAAAATAAAATCAGTGAACTTCTTTTGCCTCACTTCGTTAAATAGACAAATTATTTATGACAGTAGACAAATCTGTAAAGGAAAAATGGAAAAACTGTATCACCATACTACAACAAGGTAAATTTGACGCACTTTGAAAGATTGCGTCACATGTGGTGTTTAAAATATAATATTTAGAAACTTCCATTTAGTATAAGTTCAATCCTGATAAACAATATTAGAGGGGAAGGTTCACATGTGATGATTAAAATATAATATTTAGAAACTTCCATTTAGTATAATCTCCAAATACGAGCACAACTTACATACAACAATTCAAGATATGAGGTAACAGGAAAAAGAAATACCATTACCTTGTGTGCCTTCTCTAGTGCATCGCCACCCTTGATAAGCACTCCTTGGGAAGCGCCTATGCCTGATGCAACCATGACTGCAGTTGGTGTAGCTAGTCCCAGAGCACAAGGACAAGCAACAACTAACACAGAAATAGCAAACTGCAAAGCAAGCTCAAATGCATCCATTCCTTTTGGTATCCAGTGTTTAGGGTAAAAACCAGCTTCTCCAGGAATGAACCACCCCAACCAAGTTATGAATGCTGCAACAACCACCTAATGATGCAACCACAAAGTAATCAGCTTCCCATGGATGCTATAATAATATATTGTTATAAGGCTGGTGTCAATTAAGAGATAAAATGATGCAATATCTTTATCATACCTTCATTTTCAGTCCAATAATATTAGAATATAAACAAAAAGATGACATGAGACAGGAAAATCAATCACAGAACTGATGTCATTTTGCTGAAATGCTTTTACATGAAGGAGAAAAGAAAATTTAAAATAAGGGAAAAGAACACGAAAATTTTCATCTTTTCATCTTTTACAAGAAAATTTAAAATAAAAAATAAAAACTTTTCCTGATCACCCAGAAAAGAAAATTCCCACCCAAAACACGCATTATGCTTACCACTAAACTAGAATGTTGTCCATGATCAGCATATATAAGTTCAGTCTCACGAAAGGGAGATATATTAATATAATATTACGGCACACGGGCACAGTTGGCACTACACAAGTATATTAAATTTTTCAAATGTTTACACTTGGGACAAATACAAATACTCACTATTGGAACAAAAACCCTTGAAATATGGTCTGCAAGTTTTTGAACTGGTGCTTTGGCAAGTTGAGCAGCTTCTACAATTTGAACAATCTGAGAAAGGGCAGTGTCTGATCCAACATGTGTAGCCTTAACCAACAAGCAGCCATTCTCATTGATCGTTCCACTGATAACCTGTTCAACACATTTGGAAAAATTAAAATTGTTCTCACCTCTCTATCATGTAACCTTTAAATAATTTAAACTACTAGAACTTGGATTAAAAAAGTTAGCGATTGTACACAATTCCCTACATCACCCTTCCCACGAAAAAAAGAGAGGAAATCAATTGAATGTGTGTCTCTCTGTACAATACATCCCAGAGTATATTCACTCTCTCACTTTTTGGTTACACCTAGTGTTAGTCATTCCTAATCCTATCTTTCATAGAACTCACCCACTCACCTGCAACATCTACGCTCACCTTTGTCATTTAGGTGTTTTTCATTAATTTGTTGGATTGATCGTGATCTCCTAATCCGTAACATTAAAAATTAAAAAATGCAACCAACTAGGGGTCCTAATGCAAGTATGATACCTTGTCTCCTGGACTTTTGGCAATGGGTCTTGCCTCTCCAGTGATCATACTTTCATTGGCATAGCTTTGCCCTTTTATAACAATACCATCAATGGGAATTTTAGCCCCAGGCACAATCTTAATTATGTCATTCTTTTGTAAAAGTTGAGTGTCAATTTCTGTCTCTGTGATGATATTTGCATCAGTATCAATTTCTACTAAATATGCTTTATCTGGAACAAGTTGTGTCAGCTTTCCTAAAGCATCTGATGTTTTCCCTTTGGCCACAATCTCCAAATATTTTCCTAATAGAATAAAGGATATCAACATGGAACTGGTCTCAAAGAAATCTTGTCCTTCAAATGTATCTGAAGTCAGTGCTTTTATTACAATATATAACGAGTAAAAATAAGCAGCATTAGTGCCTAACGCAACCAGCACATCCATGTTAGCAGATCTTCTCCTCAGTGCATGATATGATCCCACATAGAACCTAATAATAATAATAATAATAGTCATTGTAAAATGAGTATAAAAACATCTATGTCTAGAACAGATACATAAAAACATCTACTGGCTAATTATTAATAGTAAAGGTAACAAGAAACTTGGATTAAACAGTTATTCATACAGTAATAGTACCTCTTTCCAACTATGAACTGCACAGGCGTGCAAAGGATCCATCTTAAAAACAACCCAAGAGTAAGCATATTATGAATCTTGTAGTTCAACCAGTTGCCATATGGAGGAAGCATGGGAAGCACCATAGCAAACACAAACACAGGTACAGAAAACAAGCAGCTGAACAAAAACTGATCCCTATACGTGCGAATTTCATTCACCTTATCCCTTTCTCTTTGTCCTGAAGGAGAATACAAGGTTGCTTGGTACATCTTGGAGCCACGGCTAGCTTCCTGAACACAATGAATTAGAGTTCTCGGACCTGTAATATCCGGATCATAGCTAACGGTAACTATATAATCTGACAAATCCATTTCAACACGATTCACACCTACAGCTAACTCAAGAGAAGACACTAACACATTAGCATCTTCTTCAGAATCAACCCCTTCAACTTTTAGATGAACTTTATTCGCGTCATTCCCAGAGCTAATAAGTTCTGCTCCAAAGCCCGCATCTTCTATAGCTTCAATTATCTTTTCGGGATCGGCAAGGCTAGGATCATAATGCACTTTTGCCTCCTCTAAAGCTAGACCAACTATTGCCCTTTTCACTCCATCAATCATTTGAAGTGTTCTCTCAACAGACTCAGAGCAACTTGTGCATGCCATTCCTTTAATCCTGATTCGGCACACTGATATATCTTGGTCATGATCATGAATCTCATTAACCTTAAATCCACTCTCTTCTATGCTTTCTTTTATTTGTCTTGCCTACATTAAAAAAAATCCATAATTAAAAATATAATTCACTACCTTAACATGAATCAACAACTAAGTACAAATACCTTAACATAACATAAATGCTAGTTATGCCAGTGCTATGTAGCACAACACTTCAAATTGAAGGCGAGTCTGAGTGACACGTGTCACCAGCTAGTCACCATCTAACACGACTCTTACACTTGCAATTACATACTCCCCCCGCCCCAAATTATATGTCAATTTCAAATTAAGAAAGATGGTTAATTTTGTATGAGAAAGAGGAATTACGAGTTATTTTACAAAATTATCCAATGGTATGAGAAAGAGAAATTAATATAACCGAAAGAAAAGAGAGAAATAAATAACATAAGGTATGATAGGGAAAAAAAATGTTTCATTGATAAAGTAAAATGACATATAATTTAGGAGGGAGGGAGAGTCCAATACAATTACTTCTATTTTTTGAAATTATTATTAGTGTTTATGTGTTACTTCTATTTTCTGAAATTATTATTAGTGTTTATGTGTTAGTGTATTTGTGTTTGTACCACCGTTTCATAATGAGTGAATATATCATGAAATTCATAACTATAATAATAATGGTAATAGTAATGATGATGGTAATGATTGTGTGGCTTACAGTTATGAGTTTGGGAACAAATTTGACGACGGCTCGGCCATCAATTGACGAAACAGCTATACTTTTAACGCCGTTTAGATTCCTAACAGCGGATTCAATAGAATTAACACAGGAAGTGCACTCGATATCGCTTATTTGTAACGCAACGGTTCTAACGGCAACGTTTTCTTCTTCCGGTGACTGTAACAGAGGAATCTTAACATCGTCAAAACCATTAGCTTCCATTTTTCAATCGAATAATAGAAGCTAATTGAAAAGGTAAACGAGTAGAGATTTTAGAGGGAAGAGAAAATAGGGTTTTGTAAAAATGGAATAATAACGAAGGTGAAGGAAAAGAGGAAGTAAAGATTGTTTTTAGGGTTTTATAACGGAAGTTACGAGAAGTGGGTTGAGAGATGCTATACGTGAGTGCCTGCGTCAGTTAGGATTGGATTGGAGTTGGAGCATGAGCACTTCGTGGTTTAAACTTTTGAATTGGTAACGACTTGTGCTTTTCTTTCCCACCAAAAGTGCTCTCTTTTGCCGATTCTGCCCCTTTATTCCTTATGCTTCATGATTGTGATGGATTACAGTCACGAGGACTTACTCGGTATTTTCGTTTTTATCGCTGGCCTGTAGCAGGTCATTGAATTACACATCGTTTTAATTTCACATCAGTCATTTAACAGCACTGGTTTATTTTGAAGTTTAAATTTAATAAACCGGTGTATTTTTTAGTTTTTTAAAATAGGTGTATCTTCATATATATTTTAAAATTTAGGTGTAATGATTCTCTGTGAAAAACCACGTGGTTACATTGAATTCAATTAATAAACAGATAAACAAAAATTATATGTCTGAATTATGATTTTTAGATATAGTAGTGCCATTCAGTTATTAAAGAAATAAATATTTAATGTTAAATTTGTCGAAATTCAATATTTTAATTTATTTAAATAATTTCAAATGCTTTTGGCTTTGAACATTAATTTTTTATCCTTTTGTTTTCATATTGGAAGAGTCAACTTACTTTATATTTTGAACAAAACACTATTTAATGATATACTTTTTTTCATTTTGTTTTGCCTTTAATACACCGTAAGTTAGCAAAACTGTACACAATAACGAAGGAAAAAGCTGCAATCATAAAAGAAAAAGAAAAAAGTGATCGCATATTTTTCTTTTCAGTCCGTTCTCTAAAGTCTAAAGAAATTTATGTTAAATATGTTTATATTTTCTACACAATTCTAAAATTCTATTTTTAATTTCTATAAATATTTTTTTTCTGACTTTATTTTTTATATAATATTTAAATTTTATAAAAAAAAATAGTTCAAAATCCAGTATCTAAATTTAAATTTTCACGTCTTAAGACTCAACTTAATTGCGTTAAGTTGAACATTGAGTTCGAACCATATCACAATTGACAGCTGTGTGAATTAATTATGATAAAATTTACTTTTTCTTCTAAAATAAAAAAAATCGCTATTTTAATTTTTTAAATATTTTACGTTTAAAAAATTATACTTAACTAACGTCGTATTGAGTAAGAGATCTAAATTTTTGTGAAAGACTTATTTATAATATTCTTAACCTGTCGTGGGAAAAGAATTTCAAAAATCTTAAAATACATATGACTTTAATTAACATCACTAAATTTGTTAACCACAATTATTATAGAGACTAAAAAAGGTATATAGACTAAAACCAATATTTTAAAAAGTTATTATTTTTAAATAATAAATTTTAAAAAGTTTATAAAAATTAACAATATATTTAAAAATATATGTACGTCCCCATTTTTTTCTTGATTGAGTTATGTCATTCTCTTTTTATGTATTTCTTTTTTAACAAAGAAATTTTTCTCTTACTGTATAATCGCTTTTTTTAGTCAATTTTTTTTCTTTTTGTATAAAATTATCTTATTATATAAAAATTTATTTTTGTACAAATATAAAATTACGGAATTTAAATTATCTAGATTGAATAAAGTGTAGAATTAAAAATTCAAAGATTATTATTGTAATAAAGTTTAATTGGACCGATAATATCTAAAAATTAAAACAGTATCAGAAAGTGTATAATCTTAACAGCCGTATAAACCCGATTCGGTTGAAACCCGATTCGGTTGAAACCCGTTTCGATGCTATTTATAACGGAATCCAAATCCAAAGCGAGTGAGAAAAATACTTTAAGTAGTGACTCTGAAGAAGAAAAAAAAACATTTCAGCAATTCGATGAAGCCATTTCCAATTATTCTCCTCTTCGTCATTGGCGCAGCATTAGGTATTCTTCGCGATTCGTTGATTCAATTGGTCTAAGATTATTCATTCTTCCCTGCTTGATCTAGATTGCTTCAGATCTCGTTATTAATTGATCGATATCTATGATTTTTTCTCATTATGCTATTACTTTTTCATTTTGAGTTCTGATGTTGTTTTTTGTGCGTGTATGTCAGTTTCTGCGAAGAACACTGGTGATGTAACGGAGTTGCAGATTGGCGTTAAGGTATGGAGATGAGGTGTTTGAATAAATTGCATTGTTTTTGGTATTATTTAATTGCGTTGGCGTTTTTTCTTTTTTTTTGAATGGTTAGGAGTGAGATATAGATACAAAATCTTCAATCGACCTTTTCATGCGAATTCATTCTCACATTTAAAGTTAGTATGCTATTAGGTTGCTTTGATGATTCCAAATTGTTGGAAAATATTTTACTGTTGTGTAACTGTAAAAAACATTTAACAATGAACTGGTTTTGTTATGTGTGCAGATTTTATGAAACACAGCTCCCTGTACATTTTTTATTTGTTGTGGTTAACATGATTTGGGTTGAATTTCCGTAAAATGCCCCGCGTGCAGTAGAATGTTAGTATGTTAATGTACAATGTTGTGCACTAGAAATGTCTAAAGTGACAGTTGGGTCTTTTTTGGCTAGTGGGTAAAATAGCTCGCTACTGCCTAGTGTCTACCAGTTTCATTTACTGGGCAATTCTGTAGTTATTATATGCTTCGAAAATAGAGTTTTAAAGTGCAGTTATAGATTCTTGCAGCAAGGTCAGGAGTCAATGTTGAAAGATTGCATAATTTGCATTGGCAGATAGTTAATAGCCATAGTAATATAAATGTAAGGTAATTTGTTGTAGAGGTTAGAACAAGGAAAATAAGAATGCATGTATCTTTCCCTACCAATGATGCAACTAATTTTCATCAATAATAAAATTATTTCTTACCAAGGCTACTTTGATTGTGTATTACAGTGAAATTGGTTTATGTCATTTCATTGCTCACTATTTATGCTCCTCGTCATTGCAGTATAAGCCAACATCATGTGAAGTTCAAGCACACAAAGGTGATAAAGTGAAAGTACACTACCGGGTGAGTAATTTCTTATGATTCCTTCCATTAAGATATGCTTTAGCAGTAACCTCAAGGTTGTGTTTGGGAGATGGGATGGATCAAGGAACCAAAAGAAAATGAAGGGGGAGGGAAGAGGATGGGAGGTTAAGTAGTAAGTAACTGATAAGTTTGCTTCACTTTGTTTGGATCTTATTGTTTAAGACCCTCCAAATTGGGGAAACTTCAAAATGTTCATTGAATTATTAAGGGAGGGTGTTGGTCTCTTGGAGTAAAAGGTGTAACTATTATTTTCTCTTGTAACTTTTAAGACATTTTCGACTATTTGAAATTTTGTACTTAAAAAAATCATTTTTTTTTGTTCTAATCTTAACCATTCATGATTTGATTAATGGCTAACAAGCATTCCTCTTATTTTCTAATTATAAAAGTCATCTCATTTGATATGCTCATAAATGATATGCGGTAGAGGTTCACATAAATACCGACACAATATAGCATGGAAAAGATGAAAATAGTAGCAATTTTTGTAAATGACCGACCTTTTGTTTTACAGAAATTGTGCTGAACTCTCCTTTAATTTGAAAGCCTATATAAACATCTGCAGTAATTAGCATTGACTATATATTCTCTACCGTGTTGATGGTTAAACATCTGCAGTTTTTAATGAGATTGGTAATGTCATCTTATGGCTAATTTCCTATCTGGTTTGGAGAAATTTTTATGTCACTTTCTGGAAGTAACAATGTTAAAGTACTATGTACTTTCTAGTTTCTTCTCATTCCACCTCTAACATACTCACAACCAGAAATCACCTAGAGTCATTTTGATATCGTGTTATTTGTGTATCCTAGTTTCTCTTGACATCAATAAATTGTTTTAAGTGGTCAATTACATGCTGTAAGGAATTTTGTTATTACTTTTATGATCATTTCATTTGTTCTTGCCATGACTGATGTGGGATCATGCATTTACTTATTTTTTGTCTATCATGACATGTTCCTACTTATTAAATATTTACATGTCTTTGCAGGGAAAACTCACTGATGGAACTGTTTTTGATTCAAGCTTTGAAAGAAATAATCCAATTGACTTTGAGCTTGGTAGTGGCCAAGTGATCAAAGGTAAGTGCGCAGCCACGAATAACATGTGTTCTTTTGAATTTCTGGTTTCATTGCTAATAAAGGTGATAAATGATATTGAACTGTGTATTGGAATTAGGTGTGCACAGAATATCACTGTAAACCTAGTCTGCTCAGCTCTGCTGTTTATAATATACTAAACCCACTAGATGTCACTATCCAATGTGCTAAAGATAAAGAAATGTGAAATTCAACAAACTTATTGCTGGATTTTCATTATTTTCTTCAGTTTTATGTTGTTTCCTTAATGATGACAATATACAACCATATTTCTCCAGATTTTATGTTTTTTTTATCATTTAAGTTTTCTGGCCGCCAGATACCAGTGCTATAAATTATTAGTATATCAATAACATGCATGATGGTTTATGGATGATGGTAGATCTTCAAGATAAATAATTACGTGATTACTCTTTTTTTGCAGGATGGGACCAAGGATTATTGGGAATGTGTCTCGGTGAGAAGCGGAAACTGAAAATACCAGCAAAACTTGGCTACGGAGAGCAGGGCTCCCCACCCACTATTCCAGGTTAATTTATAATGTTGATAATGATAGTAATGCTTTAGAGCCAAAACCTCTTTCAAATTTCAAGTTAGTGAAGTTAATGTCTAATAACAGCTAGATAGTGATCTGATTGCCCTCTGTACTCGGTCAAGATAACTTCTTTTATTACTGAATTACATCAGCGTTCTGTTTTTATTTATCCCCCTTCGGATATAAAACATTAAAACTTAGAGGAAGAATGCAATTTTTATTTATTTATGTGGCTATCTGTTTTATATCATATTAATTACATAATTTAGTAAAGGCATTCTGCTATGATGTCACCATTAATATTCCACTTATTTAGCTTGTATTGCTTTTCAGCATTTTATGCATAACCAACCAACTATATTCTCAATGTATGCTTATATAATATGACTTTGAACCTACAGGTGGTGCAACACTTATATTTGATACCGAGCTTGTGGGAGTGAACGACAAAAGTTTAAGCGAAGAAAAATCAAACTCCGAACTGTAGACAAATCAAAAGAAATGGATAACTAGACTTTCGGGAATACTTGATAGCTTATCTGTGTACCTCAATAATGTTTGGTTTCAATTCCTTTTTTATTTTTATATGAAGGCGGAATCACCATGTTTTCGTTATTAAACTCTAAATGAGGCTTATTTAGAAAGATTTAGCTGTTGTTACCTAATCTATCTGGTATTTATTAGCGATTAAGCTTTGGTGAGAATTTTCATTGGTTTGCTTATGTCCTTTGCGCCAGTTTTTAGGGATGGTAACACAGCCCGCATTTGCAAGTACCCTCTCAAACCTATCTCAATTTGGTTGGAGAAAATCCGCTTTGATTGGGTATGTGTTTTCTTCGAAATTAAAATTAGGGAGCGGAGACAGGTTTGGGTGTTGATATTTACCTTGTGCTCGTATTCGTTCTACTGGTAATATTATTGTCATTTTTAAATTTTATGTTTATGTTTAACTTTTTTAAATGTTAAAAATTATAATTTTTTTATATTAAAATATGATTTTAATATTTTTTTAATTCTATTATTATATAATAATAATTATTTTATTATATTATAACAAATATGAATTTTAAATTATTATTTTATATATAAGAGTAGTTGCGGGCGAGAAAAGCCAAATCTCATCGTGGACGAATATATTGACTTAAATTTCATACACATAAATTAGGAGCGTGGGCGTATTTTTTCCAATTGGATGCGAGATTGAGTACAAAATTCGCTGCATTGCCATGTCTATCAATTTTTTTTTGCCTCTTATTTTCTTGTAATTGTAGTTTAGTTTGAATCGTTCTATCCTATTATGTCTGAATTCAGTGTTTAATGAACCAACACGAATATGAATTGAATTAGAAACTAATACGATAGGATAAGAAGTTGAAATTTTTATCTTAAATATGAGCAGGTTAGAAACCAATAAGATAGAATAAATTTATCTTAAATATGAGCAGGTTAGAAACCAACAAGATAGAATAAGTTTACTCAATTACTTTTATAAAATATAATTTAAAATATAAATATAAAAACAATTTATAAAATATAATTTAAAATATAAAAATATAAATCTAATCAAATAGAAAAATAATTAATTGAATATTAAAATTAAAAATAAAATATTAATAATTAATTTAAAAAATGTTCATGATTTTACACGGAGGGTAGTTTTGTCTTTTTATATAATTTAATAAATTAGAATTCACAATTATAAAAATATGAAAGTTAATTGAAATTTTAAAATAAATATAATTTGTTTACAAAGAATTCTTGCCATTTACATATTATATATATATATATATATACACACACACATACATATTC
>JBBPBP010000004.1:61733101-61746959 GCA_037974735.1 Cicer chorassanicum
AAATAAAAAATATAATTATTTGATTACTCATGATTTTATTTTTAAAATTTAAATTGTATATTTAGTAGTATCAATGGATAGTTTTAACATAAAATTATTTCATTAATTATTTAATTTTTTTGTTAATTTATAATATTTAAAATACATTAAGTTAATCTTAAAAAAATTAATATGTAATTGTACACAATGGTAATTTTGTTATTTAAATATAATATATATTATATCATATTATGATGAGATGTGTATCAAATACATGACAAAATAAAATATTATCATGTGTATATCAAACACAGATAATGTTTATCATATCACTATCAGATCAAATACTATCATATCTTTATCCAAATTTATATCATATCATGTATCTTTCTATTAAACATCTGCATGATATGCTCAACATGTGAATGTAACACTTAATAATAAATAAACCATAATTTATATTTCATAATAATTGTCAATTAGAAGGTAGTCAGAGGATCTGGGGTTGCACATGGTGAACTTAAATTAAGCTAAATTGTTAACCAGTTTGTTTGGGTGGTCGTGAGTTTTTAATTTTTAATTTAAAAAGTTCATTTTAAAATCAAAATATATTGAGTTTGATTAAATTTTTATTTAATATTAAAATAGTTTTTTCTTAATAACTTATAATAAAAGAAATGTACATTTTATAATTTTTTTTTAAATTAATATTTCATTATCATTAAACATAAATATCACTCCAACTATCTATTACCACTTCTAACAACTATCTATGACCACTGCCACCATCACACCACCCACCTCGAACCCCTCAATTTATCAATGGTAGAAATTAAAGTCTATAAATTAAGACAAAAAGAAAAATAAAACCGAAGGGAGAGGGCAAAATTGAAAAAACAAAAGAAAGTAGAAAACAAAAAAACAAAAGAACAATATCATACAAACAAAGAGAGAAGATGAAAAAGATCACGACCTCCGTCGCCACACTGTTGTTAGGCCTTCTCGACTCCCCCTCTCCGGTGCTAACTTTCTCACATCATGTCGCCCTTTCTCCACTGCAATCTTTGCCACCACACCGCCCTTCGTAGTTCGTTTACCTTTTGCACAAAGCACAAAGACAAAGACAGAGACAGAGACAGAGATAGAGACAGAGACAAAGTTGTTATGATGCATTATGAAATATACACAAACAGTGTGCTTTGGTCGAAAGTGAAAAGGGGCATGTGAAATTAGGGTTAAAAAAGTGAGAGGGAAAGTTTTGGAACACCAAACATAAAGTGGAAGATGAAAAATGAAGGCGTCAATGTGACTTGTGTTAAGGCAAAATCTCAAATCGAGTGTTTTGATGATAAACACACAAGTTAGTTAATCTATAATCATGATTCTGATTGTGTTGCTATTTAATTTGTGTTTTGGAGTGATTTATTCAAAGATAGGTGATCAAATACATTCATATAACAATAACGATCTCACCATGATATAAATCAAAGAACACCATTAAATGACAATGTCAATTACAAGGAAGGGGAGTTTGAATTGTAATTGCCCCTTTGTTAAAATAATTTTCGCTTAATTTAAATTTAGTTAACTCAAGATCAATCTTGATTTTAAACACAACAAAAACATAACGCTCTTGGTTAATGAAATCAAAAGAAAATTTCCCTTCGTGATCTATGGTTAGCGAGTCAGAAATAAATAGAGATAAGGAAAGGAGAATCACATGACAATATATCATAGTTCACCCAAAGTGGGCTACGCCCAGTCCTAAGAAATTTTGAGTTTTTTCGCTAAAGTGTTCAAAGATGATCGTTCTTGCTTTTCGCACCAACTTTCCATATCAATCTTGATTAGTTACAATATTTCACCTTTCTACCTTGAAAGGATTTTCATTAGTTACTTTTCAATCTTAGAAAGGGTTTTTACAAATCACCTTTTAAATGATTTTTTTACAATTTACTAAAACTATCTTCAACACAATAGTCTTGACTTTCAAATGAAATGATTTAAACAAGTTAATGGATCAGAATATACTCAACCCTTGTTTGAGTTTAGATTCTCAGCAAAAGACTCAACAAATAGATCCTTAAAGTGAAACAAAACTGAAGCTTTTACTCTGATTGAAGAGCTTTAGGATTCTCAAGTATGATTGTTTAAGTGATTGATTGATTGCACTTTAAACCCTTGTTGTTTCCTTGACCTTGAGGTTCCTATTATAGGCTTCATGAAGACAGATGACAACTCATATAGCCGTTGGAAATCCAGTTGTCCAGTTGTTGCTTTAATAGATAAGTGTAGTTAAAAAAGCAGGAATGTTCTTGCTTTATAACCAGAACGATATTCGTTTCTGTTTTCAATAAATGCTAGACTGAGAATATTTGACAGTTGTTAGATGTCATGTTTTTTTTTTTTTTTCTGTTTTGTTCGCAGACTACTCAGAGGTGCAGTTGTAGTGTCTTATCATGTCTGTCATGGTTGTACTTGTTGCTTTGTTAATCTCGAGATCGATCTTGCTTGTTTGTTGTTGATGCATAGCTTTTGCCTTTGCTAAACTTTTGGAATGGATATTTATGATACGATCTTGTGTACATACGTCTGGTACCTTTATAATGAAGATTAGTTCATTAGCAAACTAGAAACGATCTTGTTTATTTCTCTTTTGCGAACCATAACTTTCTTGGTTTGATAAGACTGAAGGCTGTGAAAAAGAACAATCTCCATTTTTCCAAACTTCTCTTTTTAATAAATCAGAATGTTCTTCGATTTTCAAAATGATCTTGTGTTGATATGTTTAATACATATCTTCAGTTAATACACTTAAAAATACATGTTAAAAAGCAAAACACTTTTAGAATCATAATTAGAAGTTTAATTAACTTTATTTAATTATCATTAAGACATTAATTTGGAATTTTGTCTCAACACGTCATACCTTAATTGAACTAGAAATTGATTACAGGATCATTCTGGTTTATCAAATGATCATTATGGTTTATCAAGATCATTCTAGTTATTTCGTTTTAAGGACATAAGTAAAACGAATCATTCTCCATACTCCAAAGCTCAAAATAAGAGAATGTCAAGACTACTTCAAAAATCTAATCAATCCCATAATTCAAGTTGAAGACCCGAAGAAGCAAAACAGTCTTCAGTTCGCTCTCCGGGTTGATGAGTTGTGAGCAAGGATATCAAGGACGAAAGGACACTACTGCTACACTTTTTGCAGAAAGCTCAACATGCCTTTGAGACAAAGAACTGTCACTACACAGCTACTAAATTACTCATCCACGTTTTTTCATACAACATATAACCAAGAATGTAATGATTTCGAAGAAGAACGTTATAGATTGAATAACACATGTGCCTATTGGATCTCACTTTGAGCAGATGTTTTCCTTGGGACTAGTAACAACTATAATGAGTTTTTCCTAGCCTTCCCCATGCCTATAAAAAGAACATCAAGATGAAGACTATATCAAGAGTTTTCAGTACAATCATTCCAATACTAAAACAATCATACCCAAGCAAATAAAACTCTTCAATCAAGCAAAAACTCCAGCTTCATCTTACTATATTCAATGATATCTTTATTGAGTTATTGCTGACAATTAATCTCAAACAAGTGTTGAGTAGATTATGATCCTAAAATCTTTTATCACTCACATCATTTGAAAATCAAGTCTATCTCTTAAGATAGTTTGAGTATGTTGTAAAAAAAAAAATTAGTGATTAAAAGGTAACTTGTAAAAATCATTTCAAGGTTGAAAGGTGAATTTTGTAATTGATCGGGAAATATGGTGTGTAAGCAAAAACGTTCTTGTGCCAAAGTGGAAAAACTCACAAATTGTGAGGATTTGACGTAGTTCACTTTGGATGAACCAAGATACATCATTGTGTGATTTTCTTATCTATATCTTTATTTATTTCTCAATCACTATCAGAGATCACCTAGAAATAATTTGTTTTATTCATTTTTATCTTACCCATAATGTTTTGGATTTTTATTTGTAACCAAAATTGATTTTGAGTTAATTTAAATTAAAAGCATGAATTAACATTTTTAAAAGAGATCACAATTCAAACCTCCTTCTTTGTAATTGATATTGCTACTTCAAGTTGGACTTAAAAATAACCATAATTCTCTCGTTTTTGGTAGTGTCACATGGTACAAGTACGAGAAAACATTGTTACCAACGAGTATGAGGCTGGGTACAAACAATTTTTCAAACTATGTGTACTGTGATGATATTATAATATTCTATTCACATCTTATCCGTTCTCATCTTTAATCCTCTCACTCTAAGTTTTATTTTATATATAATAAAAAGTAAAATATATTAAATTAAAAATTGTACATGTAATATTAATTAGATTATACAATTAAAAAATATAATTAATATGACTTTAAAAATTGAAATAAATACTACTATTTTGAAACAAATTTTTGTTTTTATAAATAAATCAATTACCTTGATATAATAATTAAATAAATCTCTATAAATAAAGGGGATACAAGTAATTGATGTGGGTTTTTAATTTGACCTTTTTAGCATCATTTTTTTTTCTTTCCCAAAAATTACATTTTAGAAATACAATATTTCTTAAAAAGATGCAACTTCCAAACTATGTATCCTCCTCATTCAAAACTACTTCGCATTTAAAAAGTAATACTTTTTCATTTGAGAATAATTGAGCTATTGTATTATTTTACATATATTAAAAAAAATGTATATATGCAAGTAGTATTAATTAAAAAATATAATTGGAAAGAAGTGAATATTAAATTAAAAAGGACAATTATTTTGAGAATTTTTGTGTACAAATTAGTTAATTATTGTGGAACGATGAAATAGTTTTTACTGTTTCACTAACCTTCGCATCACAGTTTTTTTAATATATAGATGAGACAATATAATTATCAATCATAAAGTTCCATACACCGAACAATTTTTATATATCCTCGTAATTAGCATTTTATTTATTTATTTTAATTATGATAATAATTTGTGTTTCAAATAAATTAGTCTTTTTTTGTTATCTCCGTAATATTTTTTGTTTTAAATTTAAATCTATAAGTTTAATCTTGTTTTAAAATCATTTTTAATGTTACTGATTATTAAAAAATATGAGATAACAAATAGAGAAGAAACACAAATAAAAAAAGTACGAATTTACATAGACAAAAATAAAAAAAATAAGAATTCACATGCATCAAATATATATATGCTCTTATTTGAATTTTTTTTCCTTGTAAGTATAAAAAATAAATATATTTAAACCTTAGAAATAGTAACGATGAAATGGAGGGGTAAAAAATAAAAGAAAACTAAAAATTCGGGTGTCTAGAAGCATCTAAACCCTCGATTCTGGAAAGTATCACTTATTCTATTTCTGAGACTTTAGCCATAGAACTCTCTCGAACCTCTCGACAACTCACTCTCATTTCCATTTATACCATTCTCATTCCCTACACTTCCACCTGCTTCTTCACGCATTCCTTGCATTCATTCATCTCCGCATTTTTTCTACTTTTCGATTTCGCACATTTCGTAAATCATGGACGAAGATTTCGACATGCCGGCGACTGAGCCAATGAACGACGACTTCGACTTCGCCGGCGTCGCTGACGACGATAATCCGATTCTCAAAGTCGGCGAAGAGAAGGAGATTGGTAAACAAGGGTTGAAGAAAAAGCTCATCAAAGAAGGTGAAGCATGGGAAACCCCCGATGTTGGCGATGAAGTCCAAGGTTACTCCTCTCTCTCGCGCGCGCTCTATGTTACTGTTAATTATCCATTGATTAGATTGAATTGGATTAAGTTTGTTCTATTTTTTTTTTTTAAATAATGTTCAATTTTTCTATCGATGCGCAGTTCACTACACTGGAACGTTGCTTGATGGTACTAAGTTTGATTCCAGCAGAGATAGGGGGACTCCTTTCAAATTCACGCTTGGACAAGGTGAGTGCATTGGAACGATTTTAATTGGTTTTTTTTTCTTCAATTTTTTTATTATCCTAAATTTGATTGATAAAGTAATAACTAGTGAGTTTTTTGTTTTTTTATATAAAAAAAACTTGTAAATGATTGGATCTGTTAATTTCCATGGTTGATTGAGGTTGTGTCCGGGGATATAGTTTAGTTAAGTTCTTACTGAATAAGTGATTATCATATCGATGCTTATGATGAATAAGCTGTTTCTGTAATCAAACATGAATGTAGTTAAATGTTTTTATGTATACATTTTGAGCTGTTTTGATGAGTTGAAAGCAGATAGATATGTCATAAGATATTTTCACACAAGTTTCTCCAACACTTGCACTACTGCTTATGCCATGAGATATACAAATTAAGCTGTAAATGTGCTATTTGAAGTACATGGATTCCTTCACAGTCTCTGATTGCAGTTTTTGAATTGTTACTTTGCTTAGTTCTCCAATGCAGATGTTACTATTACTAATTACTAATGAAACTTTATATGTTTGAATTGATAATGTGCAATTCTTATTTTACAAACTTAAGCTACCTTGGGCTTGCAGGGCAAGTTATCAAAGGATGGGACCTAGGTATTAAAACCATGAAGAAAGGTGAAAATGCCCTTTTCACAATCCCATCTGAATTGGCTTATGGTGAATCTGGTTCTCCTCCGACTATTCCTCCCAATGCTACCCTCCAGTTCGATGTTGAGCTGCTGTCATGGACTAGTGTCAAGGATATATGTAAGGATGGAGGATTGTTTAAGAAGATACTTCAGGAGGGGGAGAAATGGGAAAACCCCAAGGATCCTGATGAAGTTTTTGGTATACATGTTTCTAACATATTTCATTTTTCATTAGACAAATCTGTTATATGACTTGGTGTTAACTATAAGCTCGACACATGGTATTGCAGTTAAGTATGAAGCACGTCTTGATGATGGAACACTTGTAGCAAAATCTGATGGTGTGGAGTTCGCGGTCAAGGATGGTCAGTACACAAAGTTTTAATCCTAGTCTCTTGAATTTTCAATCTTTTCTTCTATGGGGTGTCTTACATTTATGTTTACCATTACCATGTGACAGGTCATTTTTGTCCTGCATTGTCAAAGGCTGTTAAGACCATGAAGAAAGGAGAGAAAGTGATCTTGACTGTGAAGCCACAGTGTAAGTAGTCTACAAATTCTCTTCAAGGAAGGATTATATAACAACACTATTTTTCAAGGATTTCACTAGTAATCTTGATACTTATGCTTTTCATTATTGTGTTACAGATGGATTTGGTGAGAAGGGCAAGCCAGCACATGGTGATGAAGGTGCAGTTCCACCTAATGCAACATTGCAGATTGCTCTCGAGTTAGTTTCTTGGAAGACTGTTTCTGAAGTAACTGATGACAAGAAGGTCATAAAAAAGATCCTCAAAGAAGGGGAAGGATATGAGCGTCCAAATGAGGGAGCTGTTGTGAAATGTAAATCCTCATCAATGCAAATGATGACTCTTTTGTTCATTATCTTTTTAATGGATTTAGTGCATGGATTCTGATACGATCTTTATTCAATTTGCATTTTTGCAGTGAAACTAATTGGTAAGCTGCAAGATGGCACTGTATTTTCGAAGAAGGGCCATAGTGATGATGAAGCCGACCTGTTTGAATTCAAAACAGATGAAGGTAATTTGAATTGTCCCAATGTCCTACCCTCTCGCATAGATTTGTTATTATACCAGCTATAGAGAATGTCTGTTGTATTGAGCAGAGCAAGTGATTGATGGGCTTGATAGAGCTGTAATGACCATGAAGAAGGGTGAGGTAGCATTGTTGACCATTGCGCCCGAGTATGCTTTTGGTTCATCAGAGTCTCAGCAGGAATTGGCAGTTGTTCCTCCTAATTCGACCTTGTATTATGAGCTTGAGCTAGTATCATTCGTCAAGGTAAGTAGATAACTTACTGATAATCTGCAATTATGCATTGATATACTTCAATTATTGGAGAGGCGCATTGGCAGCTTTAGTTTAACAAAATTCACAAGATTAAGAAGAGAATAAAGATTCAAACCAAAGCAGGGACCTGCCTTTTGTTTTTAAATATATTTCTTCCTACCACTTCCAAGTTTGGTATTTTTCTTTTCAGTTTTGTACCGTTTTTTTCATTTGTGTTAATAAATTATTAGCTGTTTTGATTCTCATCCCCAAATTGAATTTCTTGACATAATTTCTTAGCCTAATAAAGAGGCAAAGGCTTAACAGTCTTCTTTGGGCTTTGGGTAAAGATTCAAACAATGGAAATTAATCCTTGGAAAAAAAATGTAGATTGATTAACAGAGTTAAACATTACACTTTTCGATGAATACTTTTCAAATTGGTCAAGTGTTTTTCAGGACACTGGTTAGCAGGAATCATATAAGAATGATTTCATTTTCTTTTGTTTTTTCTTTTTCTGACTTGTTGCTTTCTTTGCATTTATAAATCGTTCCTTACTTGCTTTAAGGATAAGGAGTCCTGGGACATGAACACTGAAGAAAAGATAGAAGCTGCTGGTAAGAAGAAAGAAGAAGGGAATGCATTGTTTAAAACTGGGAAATATGCCAGAGCTTCTAAAAGATATGAGAAGGTAATTAAAATTACATTGATATTGTTCACCCTCATCTACTTCAATGCATGACTTTGAGACATTCTTTATAATACTGAAACCATAATGCAGGCTGTGAAGTACATTGAGTATGATACTTCCTTTAGTGAAGAGCAGAAGAAGAGTGCCAAGGCTTTGAAGGTTGCTTGTAATCTGAACGATGCAGCATGCAAGCTGAAGTTGAAAGACTATAAACAGGCAGAGAAATTGTGCACAAAGGTATGGCTACTGTCTTTCATCTCTTAGAAAACGACTGCTTTTGTTTTCCCAAAATCAATAACTGATATTTACATGGGCAAGCAGGTTCTGGAGCTTGAGAGCACAAGCGTGAAGGCCCTCTATAGAAGGGCTCAGGCATATATTCAGTTGGCTGACTTGGATTTGGCTGAATTTGATATCAAGAAAGCCCTTGAGATTGATCCTGACAACAGGTACTAAATATTCTAAATAAATTACTTATGTGGTAGGCCTTTATATAATTAGAGTTTCTTGTATTTTTGATTTGCTTGGATTTTTCTTGTAAATAAAAATATTGCTCTTGATTTTTAAAAACCAGGGATGTAAAGCTGGAGTACAGGGTTTTGAAGGAAAAGATGAAGGAGATTAATAAGAAAGATGCAAAATTTTATGGGAATATGTTCAGCAAAATGAAAAAGTTGGATTCGCTTGACAGTAGCGTGAGTATTCCATCTCTATTGATTCTCTAGTAAATTTTAACTTCTGGACAATGCATTACTGATGATGTCAAGTTGGAGTTAAAGTATGGTTTATTTTATTTATCTGTGTTTAATCTTCTGCATTTATTTAACACGTGCAGAAATCGGCGCCAAAGGATGTGGAACCCATGAGTATTGACAGCAAGGCATAGAGCACCATGGAAAATTTATCGAAACTAGTTTTTTATTTGTTTCTCGACATTTGATATTTGTGATGGATTTAAAGAGATGTCATTTGGGACAGATTTAGTTCTTTTGTCATGAATAGGGAAAGTTGTGTTATGAAATTAGTTACCAATTATGCTAGACACTGGATTCTGCATTGTGTAGTGGAATCAGTAGGCCACATTCTTGTGCTTGGATCATAATGTTCTACTATGCGTAATTGTGTTTAAGGGAACAGTTGAGCGTTTGAAACTTTGAATTGTCCTGAATTTTACTGACCAATGCATATACTATCTCTTAACTCAATTATAAGTAACTAATTATATGCATCGAGTCTTATGAGTCCTAAAATTTTTGTTTCATTTGTTAAAAAACTTATTATGAGGCTTGCGTCACCTCTGGTCTGGAGTTTTGGTTTAATATGCAATTTTATTTTGTTTAACTACGAGAGAAAAATGTTTTATAAAAAACAGAGAAAAATGAATTGTATTTTTTTCTTTTTTACGACTATAGTAGTAATGTTTAATACTAGTAAAAGGATATTTTGAATATAATTTCTAACTAATTCTAAATTCTTCTAGTTTTGTAGTGAGGTTAGAATTGGCTCAAAAAGGGTTATTCATTCTCCTAAATAAATCCTCCCCTTTTATCTCCTTCATTTTCCTCCAACTTAGTAAACACCTACACACACTCAACCGAAAATGTGAAATGTAATTGTGAATAGTATACTATTTCCAACGATTCATCAATAAAAAATTGTAAAAAAATTAAATAGTAAGAAAATTAAATAGCACGTTTAATTAACAGGTCATTTACATGTGCTCCAAATCTAACTTCTTTTAAGTAGGCTGGGTCAATCGAGGACTTGGAATGAAAAGTAGTAGGCAAACGTGACATGTCACTAAATCCCCTAGTTGACAAAAAAAAGACACTAAAGCCCCTTAACCGAATGAAGCCAATATTATAAAACCTCAATTAAGAAGAACATTAAGGTTTATAAATTATAGAAGCATTTGAGAAATTAGGAAAGAAAGAAAGAGAGAAATGGCAGATACGGGAGCTAGAAGGGTATGTGACAATGTGTGCGGCTGCACAATTCCATGTGCTGGTGATTCCACTTGCAGGTTAATTTCTTTTGTTTTCCAATTCATTTGTGATAAATGATAATCGTTTATGCCTATTAAATTATTACATTCGGAAAAGGCCAAGATGCATAAAATATTTTTCTATTACATGTTGATGGAATATTTTGTAACTTTTTTTTAACAAGATAAACATTTATCACAAGATCTAATAGGCGTTCCAGTAATATATTAAATGTTTGTACATCTATTTCAGTAATAAAGGTTAAGAATAATTTCTATGCAAGAGAAGTACAATGTATATTTCATACACCATTCAAATCAAATCACACTATTATATCCACTTTGTTATGATAACCAAAAGAACCCCTATTATTAAGTTTTAATCCGAAACCATTTTCTCATAAAATTTCCAAATCCCTCTCAAATTTGGCATTAGTATATCATTATTATTACTATTATACCCTTAAGATATTTTCAATAATTCACTGCAGGTGCATAGGGAGTGAATCAACAAGTGAAGTTGATCACACAACATGTTCATGCGGGGAACACTGTGGATGCAATCCATGCGCATGTCCCAATAATGTTGCAACTGGAACTGGTTGCAAATGTTCCTCTACTTGCAAATGTACTTCATGTCACACCTAATAGCTAGCAAGCTAGGTGAATGAATTTACCACCAGATATTAATCAACTATGTCATTTTATTAGTTTATGCAATGTTAACAATAACAACTACTAGGTTGTTTAATCATCGCATAATTAAAATGTCATTCATGGCATTATATGCGTGACTTTTGCTTGGTTTTGTGGTTGAATATGAAGTTGTGTGTGTACAAGAATGCATGCATATGCAATTGAATATTGAAGTTTAATTCTTTCTAAAAGTTAAAATACAAAGATATATGGTTGCAATTCTCTCTCACTCACTCTTATCAAATGTTCGTGACCACTTATTTATATCAAAATCAAGCGCTAGAAATTAAAAGTACATGACTATAAAAATAGTTAAAAGTACATTTTATTTTATTGCACTAAGTGTATCTTCAATGGAGTATTCAAGAGGATTTTATAAGAGAATGAACTTGTTCCTTATTATTTCTCTCCATTGGAGAAATATAAGTTGGCAAAACTAAGTTTCATTGATTTAGTTGAAGTTTCTTAAAATATGATAGATTATGATTGAAAAATTGCTTCTTTTCCTCAATTACTGGAATAACATACAATTGGAAAAAAAATTCTATAGGCGCAAAATGTGTATAAAAAAACAAATTACATAAATATGATGTAGCATTGTGTGAATCACTTGCTAGTAGTATATGAAACCCAAAACGAGTTACTTAAACTATGACCAGTGGAGATGCTCTAATTTCCCTTTAAAACATATACAAGAGTAAAAAGGGCGACTTGCAAATTGCAATTGATGATTTATTGTTCTTTTGGGTTGTAATATTTTTTCTTTTTTTACTGGATTTTGGTTTTCATCAAATGTGTGTTACCACTTATATATAATTGCTTGAATGATTTTCTAATAAAGTTACTTGAGTATAATCTAGTAGCAAAATTTTATCGAGTTACTTTTTTTGACACTATTTAGGAGTTACTTAATTCTAGCTTTTGTTTATTTTGTATAGTTTTTACCAAAGTAAGTTTAAAGACATCCAAAAAATTTGTTTTTGTATGATTTTTATTTTTATTTATAACTTTGTGATTTTTATGTTGAGCGATAAGATAAGATGTGAACACTGTTAATATTGCTATCTTCTTCACCTTTTTCTTGAAATAATACTCATTTTTACTTTGTTTTCTTTATTTTGAGACAGAAATTCTCTCACAATCCGTTTCATATTTTTATTGTAACGAATTAATTATTTATTTTTTAAAATGTCTTTCAACATTAGTTATCTTAATGAGTTAATTAGGTGGTTAGTTCATCTAGTTTGAGCTAAGAGTTAAAGAAATAGAAGATTTGAGTTCAAATTTAAGAAAAGAAATAACATTATAAATTGATGCGTTCGAAAATGTGTGTTAAAGTATAAGTTGCTAACATTATTATAAACTCACTTTTATTAAAAACAAAGAATGAAGGGAAAAATGTAATGTTCATCTTAATTTTTCTTAACAAACTTCTAAGTTTCAACAATATTTACAGAAAACCAAAATATTTGAAGATAAGACTGAATGTTTTTTTATTACTGCAAATAATTATTAAAAAAAACGCCATGTGAAACCATGCGATAAGACATTGTGTATAGAAAGGATAACAAAATTGAATTTGAGTTAAGAAGGGCACTACTTTTGGTAATGTTCACAAATTCATTAGGTCTAAAGTCACCTTCAGAATAACATGGATTTTTCCAAAATTTACATGCTTGAATGGGAAATTAAAAAATTTTATTGGGTTTTAAGAACACCGTCTAATTTTATTTTGGGATTTTCAATTTGTAAATTATGATTCTTTACTTACAATATTTCTGAAATTTTTCATTATAAGAATCCGTTTGATTTGCATAACAATAAATATTAGATATAACAACACAAAACTGTGCATGATAATATTTTGTACTCCACTATATTTGATGGTCGATGTACTATACAAACAATTTATATATATATATATATACCAAAAAAATTAATATAATTTTTACTATAATAGGAAGAGAGAGACAAACGAGAGAGATATGTGAGAATAAATAAATAAGAAATTAGAGAGATAGAAGATAGAGAGGGTGGAGAAGAGATTGAGAGAAAGCCTAGAGAGAGGGGAAGAGACATGAAAGAATAGGTAGAAAGATAAAAAGGAGAGAGAAAATAGAGGGAGAGAGAGAGAGAAAAATAAGAGCGGAGATAGATATGACATAATAGAGAAAGATGGAGGGACATGATATAATATAGAGATATGAGATAAATGAAAGAGGATAATAATTTTTTAGTAGAAAATAGGCAAACATACATCTTTAGTCCTTTTATGTTTAACTTAATTTTCACTTAGGTTTCATAAGTTGTTTTTTTTTTTCATTCAATCTTTTAAATTACATTTGTTTGCATCATTAGCTTTCAATATATTAAATATTGCTTGTAATATAAGTTTGAAAATTTTCTCGAGTTACTGTCATATAATCCCTTGATCTCTGTTTTATTCCGGTCACATAACTAGTTTATGAATCAAACAAAATACAAAAACAAATTATTCTTTCCAATTATATGAATGAAAGACACCTTAAATTTAACAGTACATTTCATATAGAACATTTATTTTTAAGGATGACAATTGTTAAGTCTCCTCAGAACATTTTTTATGTTATATATATATA
>JBBPBP010000004.1:61747215-61759866 GCA_037974735.1 Cicer chorassanicum
ATATATATATATATATATATATATAATAAAGAATGAACAGGTGTATGAGTATTTTTTTTAGGTAAATATACTTGTACTATGTCAAAATAAATTCATTTAAAAATTAATTTTTACTATTATGAATAAATAAAAATTATTTTTTAAGGCAGTAAAGAATCTATCAAAAAATATAATTTTTTTCTTCTAATAATCACATTTATTTTAATATTAAAATATTATATTTTCTAAAAATCTAGATTATTTATTCTAATAAAAAAAGTCCTTATTCAAAATGATTTTAAAATAAAATAAAAAAAAGAAGGAAGAAAGTTGGGCCATTTTTTAACAGGCCGGGTCCGTTCAACCCTAATTGGCAGATATATAAATGATCACAATATTAGGGTTTTCATCTCTGAGTGTTGCGAGAGAGCTTGTTGCAACTAGTGGAGTGCGCCTCGCATCTTTCACCACAAGATGGGTACGTATCAATCTTCCACATTTTCGATCAATCTCCCACATTTTCGATCAATCTCAAACACCGATTATCTCTATTAGCGTTTTCAGTTTTTGTCTAATGTGATTTGTTATTATAATGAATCAGGTATTTCTAGGGATTCTATGCACAAAAGGCGTGCCACTGGTGGCAAGAAGAAGGCATGGAGGAAGAAGAGAAAGTTTGTTCCAAAGCCCTTCTACTCTCTTTTTTTATATAATTTATTTTTCGAATTTTATTTATTTCAACAATTATTTGTTGCTTAGGGTTGCTTCGTTTAGTTCCTCTAACTGTAGTTGATATGTTTGTTGAGATTTTTGGGGCCTTTTTTATAACTAATTTTACTTTGTTGTGGAACATGCGGTTTTTGATGAAAATCGAATCAGTTTCAAAGTTTAGGTTTTATTGTGATGGTAATATTTTTTGTTTGGCTCTTGAGTTTTGTGGTTTATTTTGATGTGGGGATTGGAGATGTTATTTCAATTTGGTGTAGGGTATTCTAGATCTAGTTTAGTTTAATTTGTTTTAGATTTTGCTTTTTCAAGTGAAAATATAAGATTAGAAATTTTGCTATCTTTTTTAACTCTGAAAACCTCCTTTCTCACTTTTTTTGTTTACTTTGGATGTTAAGACAATGTACCTTCTCTTTTTTATTATCTTCACTCGAGAATTATAGCCTGTCTCGTGTAATTTGACACTGTTCTTGTCATGTTATATAAGTGGGATACATAGATGTTAGTAATATTTTTTTCCTAATCGCAGTTCATATTTGGACGGTAAAAGGATTCAAGATAGCACTTTTAGGCTCATGTAATTTTAAGTTAGGATTGATGAACTGAAACCAAACTTAGTGTGTCTATGTTAATGTTGATAAAAATTAATATTGGTTGCACAGCTTCTGTATGTATTTTGTGGGCAACACACATCTTCTGATAATTTATTAGAAGATGTTGGATTACTGTCATACTTCTTTGGAACTATGTTGGTTTCTTTATTATAGCTATTATTCTTGGAACTTGTTGGATTACTGTCATACTTCTTTGCTATGATCTAATTTGGTTGTTATGTTTCTCTCTCATCTAAGATATTTTGATTGTTTCATTTAGGTACGAGCTTGGTCGTCAGCCAGCTAACACCAAGCTATCAAGCAACAAAACAGTAAGACGCATTCGTGTTAGAGGTGGAAATGTGAAGTGGAGAGCTCTGAGATTGGATACTGGTAACTTCTCATGGGGAAGTGAAGCTGTCACTCGTAAAACCCGTTTGCTGGATGTGGTTTACAATGCTTCAAACAATGAGCTTGTGCGTACTCAGACCCTTGTGAAGGGTGCTATCGTGCAGGTTGATGCTGCTCCTTTCAAGCAGTGGTATCTTCAGCACTATGGTGTTGAAGTTGGAAGGAAAAAGAAAACTGCTTCTAAAAAAGACGCAGTAGAGGTGATTTTTGTTTTTTTGCTGCATATTATTAGCCCTGTTCCCTTATTTGTATACTGTTTACTCATCACTTGGCACATTTTGTCTCTGCATCCAATTTTGTTTGTTATTTTTTGTTTTAAATATTATTGACCATGAGATTTTTTGAATAATAAATCTGGTGTATTAGTTTATGTTTGGTGAATTAGATATGGTTTCTGAACGGTAGTTTTAGGAATTTGTTAAACTAGTTTGCACTTGGTTTTCAAGCCTTAAATATGATGGATATAATTTAATTATGATGTTTCTGACTGATGGTAGTTGATGTTTATTTCTTTTCATTTGATGTATATCTTTCAGGAGGCTGAAGCTGTTACAGAAGAAGCCAAGAAGAGTAACCATGTCCAAAGAAAATTAGAGACCCGCCAGAAAGATCGCCAGCTTGATTCCCACATTGAAGAGCAGTTTGGTGGTGGACGTTTGCTTGCATGCATTTCATCTCGACCTGGACAATGCGGCAGGGCTGATGGGTAAGACTTAGATTATCATTTTTCTGTTCACATCCTTTTATCGCACTTTCCATCTGACTTACTGTTTGTTCCTTATATTGTTATGCAGTTACATTCTTGAAGGAAAAGAGCTTGAATTTTACATGAAGAAACTCCAGAGGAAGAAGGGCAAGGGTGCTGCTTGATTGTACTGTTTCCAAATTTTTATTATTGCTCTAGTTGTGCTTCATTTGATGCCTATGGTCAACATTCTCCTTTTGGATATGATGCCATCTGGCATTTAGTGCGAACGTTCTGTTTAGTTTTTTGACAGTTGTTTGTTGATTTTGTTTTTAACTGATTTATGATTTACAATTTTGTCACTAAATATGTTTTCAATCATCATTTCCTTATAATATGATAAACTGCAATGGCCAATTGTGAGTTACAGTAGATAATTTAAAATTCGAAGAATCAATTTAACTAATTTCTAATGTCAAAAATAACCATTCTTAAGATAATCGTCTACCATTGGTAAAGCTATGTTATTAAACTGTATTATTGTTACATTCTGATATGCCTTGTATTGACTTCTTGTCCCTGTTTTCCTCTGTTTGGCTTGCGACGGTTGCCTTTGTTGAACTTTTCTATAATGGATTGTGTTGTTCATGACTCGCATACGTTTTTCTACTCAAGCATGTTAGAACTGTTTGATGCTCCAATGGCCATGGTCACCTTCATCGGGCACATCACCCGACCTTCTTCCATTTCTCTGTTTGATTTCCGTATATCTCATCGGTTTCTGACCATTACTTCTCGATGTTTGGAAGTTGCCTCGAATAGTTGCTTCGAATGATTTTTTACCTGATGTATGGATTCCAACTTCTTGAGGTTTATCCCAGTTTTAAAGTACTGAAGTACATTCTATGACAAATTCCCTAGCCTATTGACAGTATAAAACACTATTTTAAAAGGCTTTTGTATACTACGGCACCTGATAAGTTTCAAATTGTGAATTTCATAGTAGGATTAAACAGATTAGCCAGTGAACGTAATCATTATATAGTTTCAAATTAAATTAATGTTCGTAAGAACAATAATGACGTTAAATTGATGATGTTGTAGATGTATTTCTATTTTATTACAAAATCCGATTAAATTGATGATGTTGTAGATGTATTTCTATTTTATTACAAAATCCGATAACTGAAGATAGAGGGACATATCTTATTACGTTGAAATTTTGATTATTTGTTGCAAGGTTAATATTTATGGATCAAATTGAGTATTTAGTCATTTGTGGCGCAATCAAATTTACTTATCTAAAATGAATTGTTAGTACATAATGAAAATGAAAGATTGATATTTCAATCATGCATAATTTATATATGTGAATATGTTATCTATTATTGATTTGATTATCAATAAATAATATTATTTTATTAGAACACAAGTGAGAGGATGTACAATTCGTCTGTATATTTTAGAAAGAATGCAACTATTCCATGCTTGGAAGTTGGAAGTTTGAACTGTTGACCGACAAATTGTATATACAGTCTCCACTCCTTTTGAGGAAATAGAAAACAGATCTAAACACCTCTAGTGACTTTCTCAAAGATTTTTTAATTATGTTTATGTTGCATTCGTAATCTTAAAATCCTACATAGGCTAACAAGTAGATTTTTTGTACTTATAAATATGCGAATGAAAATGCAATTCTTAATGGATTATATTTAATGTGATAAGGTGGTAGCTTAATACATGTTTTTAATACTTTTCATTTTAAGAAAATGTGAAGTCTAAAGCTGTAAACAAACGTGATCTTTATATTGGAATATAAATTAAAATAAAAAATATATTACCATCCTAGTTTGCTCTGTCAGATATGTACTTGTGATTTACAAGGCTCAGATTCACAATCTTGATTCGATGAAGATAACCAATAGAATTAATTAAAAACGATGAAAACATGCTTGCTAAGGGTTGTACCAGAAATCTCAGTTTCTTGATAATAACAAATACAATTTAAGCAACAACACAATGTAACTTATGTGATTGTACAGTTTGTCCTTGTCAATATTGAAAAAGAATAACAAATGTTGTAATAATATAACAGTTTCGACCTTTTCAATTCAGGCAGGCAAGCAACTTTATATATTGGTAATAAAGGTCACAAATGTCAATCCCTTTTCTCCAAGTGTCATAACACATTTTGCCATTCAGAACTGAAACAACTTTTGCATAACTTGGCAACAACAATGAAGGCAGCAGTGGTCTTTAAACCAAAAAACAAACAGAACTGCAAGTTTGGTGCCAAGCAGAATTTGCAGAACTTGATTTGATTTAAATTGGTATCCCAAAACCACTGAACAGCTTAGAGGCTCAAATCAATATGTTCTGTGATAAGTTAAAGGTTTGCCCATTGTGACATTTTATATTTGAATCAATAAGGATCTGAGAGGAGGTTTTGCATCCACTAAAAGCTGGAGCTCAACTTACCTGCTCTCCAATTAAATCAAGACCAACAACTAGAAAACTTATCCCTTGAAATAATAGGAAGTAGAAGTGAATTCCTTGAGCAGATAATAAGCTTCTAACCGAGGCAGTTAACAAAATAAATGCAAGAGCAAGTTCTTTTCTGTAGAGACGATTTTTCTTGGTCTTTGGAGCTAACTTTGACAGTTCTAGTTTGCTTAGTTCTTCAATGCCTGAATCTGAGGAAGATCTATGAAGACTATTGGATCGCATTAGAGGTTCGGATTCCTTTTCGTAGGCAACCAAATCTGTCTCTGATGATCTACCCAATTTTTTTGTTACCACCCACTCGTAAGAACTTCCGAAGCGAAATAATCCAGATATCATGGCATTAAATTTAGTTACTGACATAGTATTCTCAAATAGAAGATATGGCACTATAAATGGAAATGATCGTGGCGCTGGAAGAACACCTAGGATAGACATCACTCCAGGAATGTAACAAACAACCCAGGCTGGGAGCTCAGCTTCTGGAAGAAACATGGTCAATGGAAGAATGATGCAGAAGAGGGTGAACGAATAAAATGGCAGAATAAGCTTCCTCAGGAGGAAGAAAAGAAATATCAAATTGGCCTTCTTTGCCCAACTAACCTGGTACAAATAGAATCCAATCAGCAATGCATCATAGTACATCATTCTTGAAATGAAATTATCAAATTATTTTAATAAAAGTGAAGACAAACCAGTTAGCATTACATACAATGCATGCAGGATGTGCACAAAAACTTGATGAAGCTTACATGGAGGGCATAATATGAGCATTTTAATTGCCAAACGTTTTATACAAATTAAAGTAGCATTTTTTTATTTAGGATTGAGGTAACATACACTATTGGAGGCTTTAAATATGTCGATAGTGTCAGTAATCAACATAATTTATTTCATGCAGAGGCTCAGATTCTTTTAACTTTTAACCTCTAATGTCTGCCGGCATGGAGCAGCTTGGGAAAGTGAGAAACAAACTAAACTTCAATGCCAAGTTTGATAAAAGATTGAACAACAGGGTAAAATGTAGAAAATTAATAGCTGCATAAATGCACTCTAAAAGCAATAAATCATGTATCTAATTTGTTTACCACAACAAATACCATTAACCCTTCCTCAGATCACTAATAAGTTTACAATCATATTATTTTTTTTAAAGTAATAAGTTTACAATCATATTATTTTTTTTAAAGTAATAAGTTTACAATCATATTATTATCGAAGCAAATAAGCATGAACTTGATACCATTCAATTGACACCTTATGCAAATATCTATGCCTATGTACAATGTCATAAACTATGCTAATAATAATCACAACAGGCAACTTCATGACGTGCCTGTATATTTTAGTTAGTGAATTTATGCAACAATTATTCAAATCTCACCACCAAGAATTGAATATTATTGTTGAAAGACACATCGGAAATCAAGTTCCAACTTTAAAATACTTAAAAGGTTTAAAATTTAGCATACCATTCTTAAAACAAAAATAAAATAACAATAACAGAATAAAGATTTAATATAGGTCTTCTAGATTCAAAAGAATTCATTTGCTCTAGAAAGAAAATAAAGAACAAATTAAATACCTTTGAACGAAGTACATCAACAAAACACAAACGAAACAATTGCATTGGGCCAGAATGCCAGCGGTGCTGTTGTTTTTTATACGCCTCATATGTCTCTGGAAGCTCACAGAGGCACTGCAAGAAGCATATAATGAACATTTAAAACTCTCAAACATCTCAGATTAAACCCCAAGATTTGAAATATAGTGCACCCTACCTTAACATCATTGAGAAATATAAACTTCCATCCACAGAGATGAGCACGAACAGCAATGTCCATGTCCTCAACGGTTGTTCGCTCTAACCAGCCACCACTCTCCTCAAGGGCTTTTATTCTCCAGACACCAGCAGTTCCATTGAAACCAAAGAAGTTAAGGAAGATGCCATTCACTTGCTGTTCAACCTCAAAGTGGAAAGATAAATTAATGTTTTGCAATCTTGTAAGCAAGTTCTCATCCTTGTTTACAAATGCCCATCTTGCCTGGACTAATGCCAAATCATCCTTTCCCTTCAGTTAGAATAAAACAAGAAAAAATCAGTTAGACAGATGCTTAGTACAGGACCCAATAAATAATTCATTTAAAATGACCCATAATAAATAAGCATATTTTTTTACTAATTATTTAGACAATCGAAAACGTTTGTCCAGTTTTTATTTAGTTTTTGTCATATACAATCTTCTTTATATCTTGAAATTATTTGGTAACATTACAGCTCATATGAACGGAATAGTGAATGATTTATAAGCAGCTCATATGAATGGAATAGTGAATGATGACATTTGGGCAGAATTATTCATTCAAATTAGTTTAGAATTGGAGATTGCAAAAATGAGAGCTTAATATATTTGATGAATTACAAAAGAAAAACTATTATCAAATTTATATAGTTCAATTTCCCACTTCCAAAAAGTGTCTATAATATTTTTAAAAGTCGGAGATATAAGGTTGGTTTAGTGGATGGAGTGGGAGAGTTAAGGAATATGAAGTGAAAAGGAGATCAGAGGTTTGATCCCCATCCCTAGCAAAATACTAACATTTGTTGTTAAAAAGAAGAAGAAAGAAAACTCAACTAACAAGATATATATTTTTAGTTTATAATCCTTGGATGAATTACACTAACAACAATGGTCCAAGAAATATTGGAAAATGGTACAGAGTCATACTTGGTTTTGAATGAGAGAGTAGTGGATGGCAGGGCATGGTACAACTTATCACACATCCCTCTGAATGAATATATGATTTAAAATCAGAAACTTGATTATTGCACATAACACTATTGGATGCTTGAGATTCAAAGTGCACCAGTCTCTAGTTTGAGAGTTTGGGGTGGGGCTAATATTTTGAAAGTAAAAATCTAGCTAAAACATAACAAAGGCATTGGAAGCATACTATTCTAGATTCTAGTATAAATAACATATATCTGTTGCTATATCTACTGAAATCAAGATTGCGTTTAACTTCAAATTTATTGACTAATTACCTTGAAATAAGGTATTGTTTTCTTTAAGAAATCTGGTGTTGGCTGGAAATCAGCATCAAATATTGCCACATACTCATAATCCTTGACATAATCACAACTCATTGCAGATTTAAGATTCCCTGCCTTGTATCCTGTACGTATAAGCCTATGTCGGTATATAATCCGCACACCCCTTTGTTGCCATTTATGCACTTCTGCCTTGATGAGCTGTTGAATATCTGCTTCATCAGAATCATCAAGAACTTGTACAAGCATTCTCTCCTTTGGCCAATCGAGGATACTAACTGCTGCAATGGATTGATGGTAAACCTATGGTACAACAACGAAAAAATGTAAGTAATGGTCCACTTATACATTTATTTCTGTCAATAATTACTCTTTCTATAGTCTCCATCTAAGCATAAATTGAGTATTCACCGCAAGTATTCTAATGAAGGCGCACACGCCTACCAACTCTCTTAAACAACCACATAAACACAATTGACACAAAAATCCTCTCTCATTTTCCCACTTAATAAATGGAGCAACAAAAACACAACTACCCAGTCGATCACACTCACAACGTAACAGCAAACACCCATTCTATCATAGCTCTAACCTCCAAGACAAACACCCTTTCATTTTCCCTTCTGCAAGTTACAAAGCTCTAACTTCAATCAGCAACACACACCCACATCAGTTAGGTCCATTTTACCCATATCCCCAAGGCATAGCTCGAGGGGTTGAGCTGGGAGACCCGAAGGAGTTTGAGACAGAGGTCCAAGGTCAAACCTTGACTACTAACTACTAACATATGTCTATTTGAAAAGAAAAAAAAAAAAAAACACACACCCCTGCAACATTGGTTCACAGCACCACTACACATTTAAACCAAGGCATGAATCCCAAAAATAAATAAACATATAAATAAAAGCAGTAGCAGCAGCATTTAATTTTTAACCAAAAATGGGTTTTAAAAGGACTAAGGAACCTACATGTTCTTACCTCCCTCTCATTGCACATAGGAATCTGAACCAAAACCATAGGATAATCCTCAACACTCTTAACATTCCCATCATAATCCACAGAAGCAACAGGCCTAATCCTCCTAAACTTGATCCAAAAACACCCCAAGATCAAAACAATCCTATCCACCGACTGCACAATGAACAAAACAATACACATATTCGTCAAACTCTGCAACGGCGGCGCCAAATAATTCGCCCGAATATCAATCCACCGACCGTAAAACTCCTCAACCAATCCCAACACATCGGCCGACCCCACCGACGGCGGCCGGAAATGCCAGCCTTTAAAATAAGCAACCAACTCAAACCCTAACAAACCAATCACAACAATCAAAAACACCCTGATCGCTCTATAAAGCCTCGAAGAAGACGAATCAGCCGGCGAATCGCGCGAAACGATTCTACGGTTCGCCGTTCTTACAAGGTAAAGTAAACCGTTGGATAAGAATCCAACGGTTGCGGCGATTTGTTGGAATTTCAATAAACAAACCCATGATAACTGTCGCGCACTCCGTGAACGTTCCTTTTTCACCGACGGATCCGAACGGACGTTGCTGCTTCCTCCACCGCCGCTGTTTCCGGCGACATCTACGGCAATAAAAGGAGAAGACGACTGTTCAATTTTCTCTTCGAAGAGATCGAGATTTTCCTTTTCTCTTTGTTTATTCCACCATTCCTGAAATTCATAGTTTGGTGCACGAGACATATAGAAACAAAAAATTATGAAGAATGAAGCAAAAATCCAAAGCTATGAACAAAGCGAGAGAAAGAGAGAGATCTTCGGTTTTTTTTTTTCGAATTTTTTTTTTTTGTGCGATCCAAAGGGGAAGGAGAGTGTACTAAATTTGGAAAGGTGGAAGCAAGTTTTTAGGTTGTTATGTTTCTTGTTATGGGTTTCTGTTATGGAAGTTGAAAGACACGCGCTGCTTTGGTTTGTTGAAGAGGATGGTGGCGCGTGGAAGAATTGGAGGGGTTAAAGAATGACAGTGGTAGATGGGAGATTGGGTGAGTGAGGAGTAAGTAGGAGACAAGAGTGAGGAGGTTCATGTGACTTCACTTCAATTAAGACTGCCCTACCTTGTTTTAGTGTTACTTGTTTAATATATCACTTGGAGGGAGTTTGCAATCTATGCTATTTTGATTTAGATTTTTTCTTTTTGCAAGAACTAAGTAATTACTCAATTTGAGTCTTTTTAAATTATAAAAATACGATTTTGACGTTTTATTAATTATAGCATTTCATTTCATGCATATCGACAATTTAAGATACCAACCAAATTTTGGAAACCAGGTAAAGATAGGATATTTATATAATTTTTGTTGACATACTCAAGGTCACAATCTATACAAATTTTTTATGGAAAAATAACTTTGACTCAAATGTAAATAAGAATAATATAAGGAAATTCATCATAATTTATGATATTTTTCATCTATATTTTAATATTAAACATAATTAAAAAAGAAAAAAACATGCAAACAATATATCTAAAGATTTTATAAATCAATGAGAGATAGCTAAATAAAAACTTTAATTATAGGAACTAAACTAGTTTCTTTTACATATAGTCAATAATAAAAAATAATGCAAGATCCACAATCTTTAATTCAATTTATCTTCGCAAAAAATATTTGCTAGTGTTCGCACATATCAATTATAATTGACATTTGACATAACCAATTCAACTATGTATTAACAAATCATTTATAAAACTGATAGGATGAAAAAACAAGTTTTTTGCTTTGTGAACATCACATTTGGATGAAAAAACAAATGATGTCACACAATGATGACAAATAATCCAAAACATTGCACTCAACCAATGAAATCAACGATAAAACACGGAAAAAAATATATGCAAAAAACTAGTTATTTAAATAAAATAAGATAATAAAATAATTTGGAGGGGTGATTCCTCTTAGTTTATATAGGGCCTAATTCATTCTTACAAAATCAATTTATGAAATGATAGGTGCTACTCTTCATAAATTATTATTGAATTCTATCTCTTATCAATGTGGAACTTGAGTTTTCCCAATAATTCTAAACTCAACCATTCTTTGGACAATAGAAGAAAATGTGCATCTTCACAAGACGCTCACATACTTAGTAGTGCAATCAACCCAATAATTTCACAATATGAGTTATAACACACAACAATGCCTACAAATATGTCCATTTTTTTTTAAGAGCTTGCAAATGCCAAATAGGTGCCACATTCCCACAACTCTATTATAAGTTGAATAACTTAATTTCATTGATAGAAAGCCATAAACACTTCTCATTGAATATCCTCTGTCTTTCTCAACTCTTCAAATCCTCGTATGCTCCATAACAAAAACAAACAAATGTGTATTAAAATTGTCTTAGTAGTAACTTTATCGAATAAACGAGCGAATATGCAAATTTATCTATAAAATTGTAAGTGTTGGTCAAAATAGTTTTTGAAATTTTGTAAATTGGTAAATACTTCGAGCGGTGTAAGACTTTTAGTTTATACCGAAATAAAATTTTAAATAGAAACTTAACTAATATAAAAATGTAGTTAAATTTGTGTTTTAATTTTTTTTTACTCGACTTTTTAATTTCTTTTAGCATAGTAAGGATAATTAAAATGGAAGGTGTGTAAGTAGAAAAGAAAAGGTGTAGGTTAGTAACTGCTTCATTTTTCCATACTTGCGCGATGCATTATTTTTCTATGGTTCATGTGCTCATTTTTAGTTCCGATCATTTGAGGTTTTCTTTTGGGCTTAGCTAAGTATATTTCAAAACCTACCTTTTCGTTAGCCAATTTGGTCACGATAACTGCTATTTACACCCCTCATTATTTTAATTTACACCACTTTCCTCTCTAAAATGTGCCTTTACTTTCGACTATACCGAATTTATAGTTCATCTATTTGGTAAACCGCACTTTTAGTCTCCGAAAATGTAACTAGTTGTCACTTTGGTTTTTAATTTTTAATCTAAATTAATTAATTTAGTTTTTGACGTTAATTTTAGTGAATTTGTTGACATGGTGATGATATGTCATTTATCTTAATGGCACATGTGCGACTGATTTGACAGTATTTCTTTTGTAGAAAATAAATGACGGTGAAATAAAAAATAATTTAATATCAATTTGGTCCTCAAAAATAAATTTATTGTCAAAATAATCTTTTAAAAATACAATTTACTATTAAAATAGTCGTTAACAGATATAACTTAATGTCAATTTGGTTCTTAAATTCAAACAAAACAAGAATTTGCATAATAACTTATATTGACTGAACATGTTCTCATTTACATATGAAATCCATTTCGTACAATTAGAATTGATTTGATTCAATTGTAATTTAAACAAATACAACCAACAATTATTTGAAATATAATTAGTACATTAATCTTTTAAAAGTTGAGATTTTAAATAAATACAACCAACAATCATTTCTAAATAAAAAATTGGTTGTAATTTTTCATCAATTATTTTAAAAGTTAAAAATTCAAATTCAGAGTGAAGCAACGTAACAACAATGAGCGAAATAACACTGTTTATATCACCGTTATCTTTGCGCAATATTGAAACATAAAAAAAAAAAAAAAAACATAAAAATACGTTTCTTTAGAAAGAAAAATTTTAATTTTTTGTTTTGTTTTGAACATACATGACTATGTATCCTCATTTTGTTTTAAAAATTAAAATTTGTTTCTTTTTATTT
>JBBPBP010000004.1:61763864-61775954 GCA_037974735.1 Cicer chorassanicum
AACAAAAAATTTTACATCTTTTTTTACAAAAGATAAAGCCATAAAAGTTCAACAGATCTAAAACGAATAATACATTCAAAATGTTTAACCACATATATAGTGTGTGAATGAATAATTTGACTACAAATTTTTAGAAACTTCATATAAGTTTCAATTTTATTCAATAGTTCTATTACAAAATTCCATATACTAACTAAATAGAAATTTCAAATTCTTGCCTAAAAATAAACAATCAAACTCAATTGATTGTAGTTCCAAGTTCTCTATATGGGTTAAACTTAAAGAGAGTACATATAGAAAGAAAAAAATTGTAGGAAAGTGTTAATCGAAAAAAAAAAATTTAACATATTAAATTCATGTACAGATATCAACTCCACTGGATGTTGCTTGTCAACGTTATTTGATTTTATTCATTAGTTACTTACCATTATGATTGGCATAAATTTTAAAATATATAAGAACTCTAAAGAAGAATAAAACAGCATGTATAGTTGAGTTTGATAAATTAACTAATAAAGAATTAATCCCTAGACACGTCGTTCTATGATTGGTCGTTTGTAGTTTTAGGCGACAACACTGTCAGATTAACATTTTCTATTCTAATTTAATATTTTAATTATTCATCTTCTTTATAATCTAAGAAACAGTATTATTATATAGAACTTAATTAATGTATAGTGATTAAAAAAAAGTTACATTATTATTTAATTACAACTACTAAATTATTAAATATATTTAATTTTTATCATAATTTCGTCTAAAATTATATCAATGAATAATTGTGATGTACTGACAATTAAATTTTTATTACATAATTAGTATTAAGTATGTGATAATACATTATAATGCACAACTGTTCTGAACAGAGCACTACATTGAAAGCATCTTTCTAATTATTAAATCACACACTAATCTACAATCCAATAATACACTCTTGAAAATAAAAATTATTGAGACCTCAACCCCTATATCTTTTGTTAAACCCAAAACACTGGATTTTTCCTAACAACCCCTTAGAAAAAGATTGGTGTAAATTAATATATTAAGTGTATCTTTCCAAACCAGAACTCCACTACAAACCCCTTTTCATACTCACAAGTTAATATCAAAAGTTGGTAAGATCATAAAAAGCCCCATGCAAGGTTCATTGGGCCTAGTCATAATCTCACCACTGCCAACCTGGTATTCTTTTCATGTTCACATATATTATAATATTATTAGTTAATTAAAAATTTGTGTTTTCTTTAAAATGGAGCGGTTCTAACTTATAACCTCTAACCTCTAGCCTCTACTTTTTGAATTTTTATGATATTTATACAATTTTGTATTGATGGTGTAAAAAAAGAGGTAAACATATTCCAATCATATTGTATCATAACTTCATATTGTAATGTTATCTTTTAAAAATGTTTTCACAAAACAAATATCTAAATGATAAAAGAGTATAATTTTTTTACAAGTATTAACATATTATAATTATTTATATGTTTCTTTAAAAAATTAAAATTTAATTTATATATTTATAATATAGAGATATTTTACACGATCACTTAATAATAACATTAAATTATGAAAAGTATTTGATTTTAAGTATTTTTTCATTAAAAATTATACAAAAAGAAATTTGTGATTGGTTGAGAGTGTAAAATATTTTACATGAATAATATATTAAAATTAATCTCAAAAATTATTATAATTAAAGTCAATTTGTTTATGATTTAGTCATTATAATTGATTAATAAAATAAAAATTATTTATAATAATTTTTTTTATGAATTATATTAATGATAAAATTAATCAAGAAATGGCAGAAGTTATTGTTGACCATAGATAAGTTAATCATAATTTCTAATTAGACTTTTGAGACATAAAAAAGAGACCCCACTATTAATACAGCTGGTTACAACACAAGTGAGAATCATATCCACCAGATTATGCAATTTAGTAGAGGTTAATTGACATGACCTTTAACGAGATATTTTCGAAGACCCACGAAAATTCTCAGTGGATTGATGTGATCTACGAATTATTGAAACTATATAATTAATAGTGAAAAATTGTAGAGGGGTAATGATAGTTGTTTCAAATTTTTCCTTTAATTAATTAGCACTATATCTTACAATTGGTGCCATGTAATAATAATAGTTTGCACCATAAATACAGAATCGGTCCTAAGATTTTACATTGAATAATGGTAAAATTTAGTAAATAAATTGAAAAAAAAAACTTGAAGATTAGAAACTGAAATAATATAATGAGAAAGGAAAAAAAAAAGTGAAATGATTAACTTAAAAGTCTAAAAAAAGTTCTATTTAATAGACCTAATAAGAATGGCTTAAATAATCCATGGGGTAGTTGGAATTAAATCAATTTTTTTTTTTTTTGTGTACAGCAATTTTTCTATTCCTTTGGACTTCAATTCAGGCGTAATGAAAGGTGATTAGAGCTCAATTTTCATTTGTGATGCTTGATTTGAACCTGCATTGGACCAAAAAATAATTTGGATTAAGGTCAAATTTCTTGTTCCTAATGAAAATGATATTTCATTAATATGTCAATAATTTGTGACATTTTTTTTTTCTGCTTTATTCATTACCGTTGAAACTTGGGGAGTGTATTGGGGTGTTCCTGTTTGAAGTTTGGCCAAATCCCATTTGAACAATAGTGTGTAAGTCCTCCTCAGAAAATGTTAATGGATACTGTGAATCATTGGAAAAAAAAAACAGAGTTAATTAGGAAAAGTTTAAAAGACTAGTGAAATAATGTGTCTTTACATTACACATCATTAATTTATTTATTTAAGAGTGAATCACCAATTTAATTCTTGAAATAGTAAGGTTGGGATAATTTGGTCATGTAATTAATAAAATTTCCAAATAATAGTTTAAATTGAAATTGATCACATTAACTTTTTATAGAACAATCTTTCAAATACCAAGCTAACTTCATGAATTATTTATAAAAAAAATAAAAGATTAGTGTTATCGAAGATTTTTAACTTTATGAAGTATTTTAAAACTTCACTACTTTCAAAGATTAAATTGTTAAACTCTTCACAATTTCATAAATTAAATTTGCATAACATACGTTATGAATTATTTTAAAACTTCACTACTTTCAAAGATTAAATTGTTAAACTCTTCATAATTTCATAAATTAAATTTGCAGAACGTTAACAGTGATACATCACAAACATAATGATTGGTCAGAACATTCATATTTTTAATCAAAGTCAGATGATAATATTTTCTATTTTTGTTAGTACGACAAATGATAATTTGTGATTTTTGTTGTGTGACATATAGCATTACTCATTAATTAATTAATTGATTAATATAACAAAGTGGAAGAAAATTGTTACCTGAGAGGCAGCTTCACTAAACTCATTTAGAAGAGGTAAATGCATGCCAACATTTTGGCACAAAGAAGGATCTAATGGGTCCACTGAGCAATGAGTCACAGTTGTATTAGGAATGTTATTATGAATAGCTTGGTTTTGTCCATAAAAGGATGGTGGTGAGGAATCTAATTGGAATATTGAATTTTGCAATGAATTATTTGATTGAAATACCTGAAATCACAAAAAGGAAATAAATAAATAAAAAAAACATATTTTGTTGCAAAAAGCAAAGCATTGTCTAGAGCCTTGAAACTTACATCTTTTGATACAAGACTTTCAATACTTAAATCCATCCTTGTGTTAACAGAAGACAATTTCATAGACAAAAACTGCCATCATATGAAGAAAAAAAAAGCATAACTTAATGAGCAAGAAAACAAAAAATAATGAGATTTCATAATTGAGATGCTTATTGGTGAAGACTCATTACCTCAACTTGACGTTGCAATGACTGAACATAATTTATAATTTCATCAAGCATAAGTGCTTTTCCAGTAACCTACAAAGAATCATAAATAATTAATTCATAATCATAGGCATAGTCAAATTAGTTTAGAAACATGAAATTAAATCAATCTTTTTTGTTTTATGATTTAACTATTAATTAAATTCTGCATACCTTATTGCAACCTGGTACAAGATCTTGCAGAAGTTTCATCCTTTCACTGATTTTCTCCCTCCGAACCTATTTACAAACAAGTTCATATAATGTCAATCAACATGAAACTTGACACATGTTTGTTATGTTTTTAATTACAGTATGCAACCGCATAATATCAAAGTTTTTATCAAAATTAGAATATGAAGATTTAAATTTGATATTTAAATTATAAAATAAAAATATAAATTTTTTGAACCGTCTAATCTTAATCACACAATTATCGTCAATATCCAATTGCATGGAATCAAATTCCATTTTAAGAGTATACATCACAATAAATTATTTATCAATAATTACATGAAACATCAAAGATTTTGACCGAACTACAACGACAATTTAAAACCTTTGACTTCTTTGGTAAAAAAAATTTCATAGAAAAAAAAGAGAGTAATTCTTACACGTTCTGCAAGACTATGACTGTCAGTAGCTTGACCTCTTCTTGCTCTGACATGAATGTAGTCTTTTAGAGGTTCAGTAGGTTTTGAATTACTCTTGTTCTGTTTCTCTTCCCCTGCATTAGTAGTACCTTCTTTGGAGTCTTCCTCCATATTCATGCCACCATTTTCATTTCTCTCACCTTCATTTGACTTACTTTTCTTTGCATTTGACTCTTCACCACTACCTTCAACACCCTAAATTAAAAAAAAGAAAAAAAATGTAAAATTTAGAAAATTCCCCTCAATATACAAACCAAAACAAAACAAAAAAAAAATGATTTTGACTTTAAAAAGATTAATTTTAACGGATCATCGATATAAAAAATTTTATAGTGTGAACAAATCACAAATAATCATATATGTAACTTATGATTATTATAGTTAAATGTTTTTTTTTTTATAGTTTAATGGTTATGATCGATTGATAATCTAAAAAAAATATGTACACTGATAATGAATGATATGTATATGAATTAAAGTTTTAAAAAATTGCAACTTTACCTTGATTGGATTGGAAGAATTTGAAGCTTTTCCTTTTGAAGAAGAAGCTTTTCTTTTCTTTGAATTCATAATATCAAGTGAAACTTTCACACCCATTTCTCCATTTGGTGTATTTTGCTCAGAAATTGTAGATTCTTCTTGAGAATTAGCCACTTCCATTCTCCCATGTTCATTCTTGTTCTCTATGTTACCAATTTGTGACACAAGTGTTTTGAGTGAAGGACTACTTGAAACTCTTGGTAGTATCTTCCCATTTTCCATTACTTTAACAGATCTTTGAACAAACTCAACATTGTTGTTTTTCATCACAAATTGGTTGTTACTCCTTTCATTGAAACTTTTGCTTCCAAAGCAAGAAAACTTTGCAGCCCTTTCAACAAAACCAAGATCAACACTTGAATTCATATTTTGCATATTTTCTTTCACAAAATGTTGTGAGATCTCATCACAAGAGTTTCTAAAAGTTCCTAACTTTCCTATTAATTCCCTCATCATGAAATTTTCATTGGGTGGTGATGATGAAATTGGGGATGAGACAATTGAACTAAGTGCTGAAGAATCAAAGTGAAGATTTTGTTGATCCGTTGACTTTTCCCAATTTGGGTTGAAAAAACAATCTTGGGTTTGGTCAGAGGAACAATTTAGAAGTGTTGTTGGCTGAATTTCCATGGCTGAAGAAAGTGATTGCCATGTTGGCATTGAAGGTTCAAATCCAGCATTCAAAAAGAACTGGTTTTCCATAGAGAAATAAATAATTTTCAGATCAAGGATTAATTATGATGATGTAGAAATAAAATGAACTTAATTTTAAGGTAGTTGTTTTTTTTGTTGTTGTGTCTTTTTTATGTCTTTGAAACTAGAAGTAAAATGGGTATGACTTTTGTGAATTTATACATTAGAAAAGAAAGTTGCAATGTTGCAAAGAGAGATAAATTGGAGGAATGTTCAAAAAAAGGGTGTTGGGAGATTTAGATGAATTGGTATTGGATTGGAATTGAAACTTGAGAGGAAAAAAAAAACTATTGGGGAAAAGAGAGAAAAGGGAAAGGGAGGGAAGAAAAAAGATTAGGGCATCATGGGTTAAATAGACAAAAAGGACTAATAGAAATTTTGGGTTGAATATTTTTTTTTATAATTTATTATTATTATTATTAAAGGCACTTTAGTAAAGGCATCATACAGGTAAACTGTACCTATAGTCTATAGAACAATTGTTATTCAAAAGTACATTGTTCCAAAGAATATTTAATAAAAAATGAAGACATTAAAATAATAATAAAAGATTTCAATTATTTTTTGGATAATTATACTTTTTTTTAAGGATTGGTTAATAATATTTAAAAAATAAATAATTTCATATTAAAATTTGAGAAAATAAAGCATTTACTATTGTAAATTCATTTTACTCTAACAACTTATTAATATTAAGTATTTGACGATTATTTAAAAAAAAAAGTTTTATAACATACATATACGATAGTAACATAAATGATTATTAAATAAGAGTGTAAAATTATTTTTACATTATCAGTACACTTCTACTGTACCCTTTTGTTATGTATGTATCATTATACTTATATTTTTGTCATTTTTTGTTAATATGAAATAAATAAATAAATAATTTACAAATAATATAATTTTTTTATATTGATAGTGCATGAAATTAAATTCATAATATTTTCTAAAATTTATGCACAAATACTAAAATTTGATTACAATATTTATATTCTTTTTTAGAACACATAATTTTATATTGTTAGTGTATGATAAACGAATGGATCTGAAAGAAATAGTTAGTATTAGTTTAAAAAAAGAAAAAATGTATTAAATTAGTAAAAGACAAAATGTGTGTACTAAGTAATTTAGGATTGATAGGGTTGGAGAGTGAGTGAGTAATAAATAATTAATTTTTGTTTCACTATCTGTCTATTTAGTTTTAGAGTGACGAGCATCTCTCTCCGTAAAATACGGAAGACGGTGTATGCTGCCGGGCCTTGGACGTCAAAACAAACAAACAATGTCTCCTTTCATTTTCTTAAACTTTATTATTATTAGCAGAATCTACACTTCACATCCCATATAATGCAAGCCAGGAAATATAGACAGCTCCATTTAACTTATTCTAATATTCTTACTATGTTTTTTCCTTCTTTCTTTTTTGTTTGGTTTGTTTATCGATACAAAATGCTTATTGTTGTGAAAGTTAATAAAAGAAATGTCAAAATCTTGTGTGATAATATCTTATTCGTTCAGATAATAACAATTTACTATTTCATAATTGGTCAAAATTATTATTTTTATACATTTTTTTTGTAACAATTATTTGTAAGAAGTAACACCTTTTTTTCCTATGGTTTGTTTATTGATTATATTTAGAAATGACAAAAAAAATATTGTATCCGCAAATAAAATCCGTTATGGACATAGAGGATATAGTTTAATGGATTTACGTGGATAAAATAAATAGATATTTCAACTATTTAGTAGTTGATAAATACAAATTTAGAAGTAAAGATAGTCCTAATGATGCATATCTATATTCATTAGTAAAATGGTAAAATTACTTAAACGAGAGTGTGATTTATTAACATTTTGTTGTCAATGTAAGAGTGTGATGTATTAATATTAATATTTTTATATATTATTATTCTCTTGTATTATCAAAAGGGATGATGAATTATACATAATTACTTTTTTTACAAAACTTTTTTTTTTAAAAAAAATCAAGACATGAGTGGATATATCTAAATATACACAACATATAAAAAAAAAATAACTATTAATCTTTTGACAATAGCAAATACCAAAATAAAATTGAATAAATTTTTGGATTTGATATGAAATCTTCATACCACATTAAGACATTCTCCTTCAAAAACATCTTATATGAATTCAATGTCTATGATAAACTGAAAGGTTAATTTCAAATCCAAGACTTTTGTAATATCAAATATGAAAGTGATTCAAAACACCAAATGACAACAACCATAACTAAATCATTCACATAATGAATAACAGCTCAAACTCTCAATTTATTATTCATTAGTTCAACTGCATCCACATTAACTTTATAAAAAGTGTTTGAGACTTGTGCCTGAGAATTTATAACCTCAATATATTCTTAGGGTCTTCAATGACTCTCCAAACTTTATGAATTCTTTAAGACATAAAAATATTTTTTCCTTTAAAACTAGTTTTGTTTCTAGCTTACCAAATATCATAACATAAAGATAAAACAAAATATTTGAACCATGATTGATCACCTTTTCAAGTCAATAAATAAATAAAAATTGTAGACTTCAAAACAAACAGTCGAAAGAGATTGGAACCAATCTCGTTTAGTTCAAATCAAATTCTTATAAAGTGGTCAATATCTTCCTCAGTCGAAATCGAACCACATCTATGACAAAAAGGTTTCAGTATGATGTCTTTAAGAAGAAATTTTTTTTTTTTTTGCGGGAAAACTATGTTTCAAAATATGTCAAGCCAAATAAACATGTTTAGGAATAGTTTGAAGTTTTCGTAGTTTTGACCAAACTACTAATTGCATTGGCGAGAGCTTTCATGTAGTTCAACCTCTTTTCATCATTTAATAGCATGACACACACTTCTTTTAACAAAAAATAATAATAAATTTTTTATGAAGACCCCAAAACATAGTGTCCACCCACACTTTGGAGGTGACCAACACCTCCTCAACCACCTTGGAAACACTTTGGATTCAAATGCGAAACACACCATGCAAGTAAGAACCAACATGTTGCATAGTCATCCTTGAAGTGTGAATCGATTTGTTTGAAGTTAGGATCATGAACTTCCTCGTAATGCCACAATTCCAGAAATATTTGTGGAGATGCAAAAATTTACATCGTCAATGTTTTGTAATTTGAAGAGACACACTTTTTACAATATTAAAAAGTATGCATCAATAGTGTAAAATAATTTTACATTAACATGTAATAAGAGTTCACTCATTTTTCAAATTATTCCACATTTGTATGGGTATTTTGAAACCAAATATATGACATGAAAATGTTGGATTTAAGTGTGAATGGTTAAGTCTCATATCAACTAAAAATGAATTAAATGTTGAATATATATGATTGGTGACCTATATATTCATTACCTTAAGATTTTGGATTGAGATGTGATGTCAAAATCTCTTAGAAATTTCCAAACATTTGACCCGTTACTAATCCCACACTTTTCCGAACTTTCCAACAAAAAATTTGGTGACCTTTTGGATGTCTATAAAAATCTATTTTACACTAACAATATATAATCATTAAACTCCTTTTTTACGTATGCATCTATAGTCATATGTAACCACATAAATTTGTGATAAAATAAATTTAAAGTGACGGGATGATTCTCAATCAAAAGTATGGAAAATCTTAGGTATTACTTACAAAAAAAATTTACATTTGCATTCATTTAATGACAATTGCGGGATTTGAATTTACAACTTATCAATTTAATATATGTCTTTTTATCACTAGATCAAACAATTAGAGTCTTACTACATAAATATTTGTGAAGATATTTATGCAACAAATATGATAAATCTATATTATTGTGTGATTTAATTGAATAATAACATGTCTCTGAATATTTAGCTCAATTATTTGATTGAAACACCAAAGAAGCAGTGAGAAGAAGGACAAAGGTTAAATATTAATTCTTTTCCTCCTCACTAATAAAATTAACCACTTACATTAGCATTTTTTTCTTTAAGGCAAGACAAGTTTTTTTATTGGTCTTAGAATATATAGTAAATATTACTATAATTAATTTATAAAACCGTAAAATTTTAAATACAATATCAGAACGAAATATTTAATCTAACAATATCGACATTTGTCAATTCGAACTAAAATTTATAGTCATACAAATTTTTTATTTGCCAATGATTGGAGTAAAATCTTACTTCCGCTTGAAGAGTAAAAATAAATAAAAGTCAAACCAAATTTAATTTGGTTATTCTATTGGACGGTTAATAACCACCAACATTTGCTCATATGTTTAAGACACAAAATAAAGAATTAGTTTTTGTTTATTTAAAAATTGATTGAAGTTGGTCAAAACAAAAATAAAATAAGTCTCAACATGATTTGGTTGAGTCAAATGTTGCATTTAATTCTGAAAATAGGCGGTTAACCGGGTCGTTGTCGGGTTCACATAGATGATCATTGAATTTCCCCTTAACTTGTTAAAAATAATTAATAACATTAATGAGAAGTGCAAGAAAAGCGTATCACAATTTTCAAAATATATATTCAACTGTTATACAAAAATCTATTTTTCACAGGTATTAGGAAAGTTAATTAGATGTAATAATTTTTTAGATTTTATATAAAATATAAGTTAAATTTATTAAATTATTTATTTTTAATGTCAAATTCACTTACATATATTAAATATTTTTAAAATAAATGAAGAGTATATTAAAAATAATAGTATTAAATAATTTTAAAATATTTAACTTTTGTTTATAATATTGACAAATATGTAAAATATTTGTTTACAATAGTGACAAGAGTGAATATATATTTATATATAAAGTTTAAAGAGTATATATAATAAATATAAAGTTATATTTTAGGCTAAATTTCATATGTGATTCCTTAATAAAATATTCCAATACATTTTAATTGAGTGTAAGAGTATATTTATTGATATGTTTTAATTGAACATAAGAATATTGGTGTAAAATAATTTTATACTTATATAATATTTAAACTATAGATATTGAGTAAATACAAAATTCAGTACATAGAAGTATAAATTTATGTTTTATATTTTACGATTGTTTCCTTGAAATAAGGCACTGAAAAACAGGTTTTGTTCATTATTTGATTGCCAATTAGATCTGGTTATGCAAACCGGTAATTTCGTTATGGGAATCAGTGGAATATATCTTCTTCCAGTACTCGTTGAGAACCAAGGTGTTCTTGACGGCAATGGAAAACACCAAAAATGTTTTATTGTTGTTTTGTGGTCATTTCTTTTATCCAAGACCAGACAATTTAAACGAAGAATAAAAGACATTTACTATCCTTGTTAATCAATAATAACTTACATCATAACAAATAAATAGATAGTGCTATGTGAATTAAAAGAATCAATAAGTTTCACTAGGAGACATATTACATATTTAATATTGTTTATAAATAAGAGGTATGATTTTTGAAAAGTGTCATAAGGTATCCAATTTTGTAAAAAGAAAAAATGTACTCAAATCAAATACCACACTTACGTGTCGACTCTGTCCGACTAACACATAGATTGAGTTGTGTATTATTTTTTTTGTTCATGAAAAACAATATTGTTTTTAATACGTGCGTTTTTTTTTTCCTCTTCACGTCTGTTTTTATTTGACCGAGTCCTCCTCTACTATATTCAACTTCTCCTTGTCAATTATTATGTGTGCGAGTATTCCTCCACTTATGTCTGATTTCACAGATCCTTTTTTGTGAACTAATCGGTTTTTAGTGAACGGATCATAAATCGCTCGCGAGGATTTTGCTCAAATTGGTTGTAGAATTCCACTAGAGAACCCTGCTCAATTTACAACTTGCACCAACTTTTTGTCCCTTTCCCGAAATATTATCCTTATAGATTTTTGAGCAGTTGTCGTACTATATTTTCAAGTGGCTATAACCGCCATATTTAGATGTGTAATTCTAAAATGTTTTTTTAGAAAAATTGATACAATATATCTGAGCTATTGTTTCATAGGAACTTCATGGTTGATCGTCTGTCTTGTACAATTTTAAGCAATGCTATGAAACGTTTTAAAGAGGCGATCTAGTCTGCGACTTAACTCAGTAATATCTTCGATGTGTGAAAATTATCTTTAAAACAGTTTTTCAAAATTCAAAAACAATAAATAATTTTATTTAATTTAAAATCTGAACAATATAATGCGGCACATTAAATGATCATAATTAGATAATAATATAAAGTTGTTTTATACTTTTACTATATATCCTTAATTAATCACAATTAAATAAGTTTTGCCTTTCGATTTAAGTAATTGAGCTGGACATGCGAAGGAGTTTGAGAAGAACTCAAATCTTATATAAAAAAAA
>JBBPBP010000004.1:61779603-61789965 GCA_037974735.1 Cicer chorassanicum
CTACTACATTTCCAATAAATTTAACCATACACTCCACTTCTTAAATTAATTTTTTTAGTTTGTTAAATTTGATGTCTTATTCCGAATTTGAATCTAAAACCTTACAATTATATATTAGTTTATAGTGATATTTATCGTTCATTCTAAAAAAAATTTGAGTCAGTAACTAACATATTAATTCACGAAGGATGAGTGGAGTAAAAAAAACAATATTTTTTTAGTGATCATTCCATTTTCTTAATATTGATAATAATTTAGTCAATGAGATAGTATTCTTATATTTAAAAGGTAGAATATGAGATTTTTTTTTATAATCAATTCCTTTTTTCTTTTTACTCAATTTAAGCAATTTCTTTGTGGTAATAGATTGTGCATTCAATAAAATTGTTAAGAAAAAAAAAATGTAGTATAGTCAATAGAAAAGTTGAAGATCATTACTAGCTGGAATGCATGTAATCCATTTTTCAACGAAAAAATCTCATCCACCTGTACTTTTTTAAAATTCAAGGAAAAAAAATACTATGTTGCATTTATTCGGTCTATATCCGTTTGGTGTAGAATAATTATTTCCTGTGACAGTGTATCGCACTAATACTATATCCATGTCATTAAAATCACGACATTTATTTTGTGGTACACACCATTTGGACCATGTATTTGAGTCCAAGTCCAAGTTTTACACTTGTGTTCAAAGAAATCTCATGGGCAACATCACATTGTTCGTGCTGAAATTATATAGTAAATTAAATGATATGAGAATGGGCTTATCAATGAAGCATGAGTGACTATCCACCGTACATAAGCAATTAAATAGTGGAATATTTATAATGCATACCCAAAATATGCATGAAATGCATGTAGAATGAAATTTAATTTTTTTGTATGCTTTCACAACTGTTTTTGGTAGATAGTAGACGAACAAACTTGGATGAATTGGAACATTTTTAATTTTGATTAATGCAGTAGGTGCTGCATTCTTATTGGTGCTTCAAAATTTCAAAGGGGCATTGACTGTTTCCACTCTAGGGCTGAGCATTTCGGTTGGTATGATTGAGTTCGGACCTAATTTTGTCAAACTATTCAAAACCGAACTTGTAATTTACAAATTTGTTTGACTTTTTTAGCATCGATTTAGACAAATTTCGATTAGTGCGGATTTGCGTGTCATACGAGTAAATTAGTTCATGTGATGTCTTTTTATTTTGGGTGTTTATTTTTTTTAAATTTTTGTTTATTTTATTTTAAAATTATTTTTTTAAGAAAAAAATATATTGGATTTTATATATTTTTATTAATGTTTGAGTATGTTTTTATCCGATAATCCATTTATCATACTAGTGGATGACTAACTGAGACTAAGAGACCATTTAAAAAAAATGAGTTTTTATTACAAATTTTTTAAGTGAAATGATCGAATTCAGATACATGTAAGTCTGCTCATATTCGACTACTCAAACCTGTATATATATACACCTGCATTTGTAAACTCGCATGACCCGTAAACTGTTATAATCAATCCTTCTACATATTAAATTGACCTATTCGAGTGAATTGGTTTCAATGAAATTAACTAATTTTGTTCGAACTTAATCCGTTAAAGACTAATTGTTTTTCTAGACTCAGCTAACGCAGCAGCTCCAACCCCTCAACGCACCACACGTAATTAATTGGGACAGGTTGGAACGAAGATCACACAGAATTGTTGTCCATAGGTTGTTTACCACAAATATGTGATTGAGCTCAAACTCAATTTGCTAATGAATTTCAATTAAATTAAAGACAAATTATTTAGAAAATTTTTCGGTTATAGTTTATATAAATTAGCTAGCTCATACTTTATATTTTTTATTAAAATAATTTAAAGAAGTTAAATTTTAAGAGTTCATCAAAGTTAAACATATTTAAAAATTTAAAATTGCAAAAATACTTACAAATCATCCATTAAAAAATTCTTTATATTGACGACGAAAAATTGAACTTACAATTGTGTGATTCGTTTTTTACCTCAAATTTATGGATGTCAACTCAACAAATGAAATTAAGTGGCTAAAAAAAAAATGAAATTGAATAAATATAAGCGTGCATCTTTATGTCATATCTCTCACCGTGAGAGATCATATATCTCTATTTGATTATAAAGTTTTACATATTATCATAGATTTCCCATACAAGAGCATTAAAAACATTCGAACCTCGATAAAATATAATCGGGTTGATTTAAAAATCATTGGTTGATTTAAAAAACATTAGTTGGTTGAAATTAAAAGTATTTGATAAAATTCATTATTTAACTATTTTATATATAATTGTTCAATTATTTGGTAAGTGTAAATTGACATTAAGAATATGTTATTTAATTTTTTGCTATAATCATTAAGAGTTTAACTTTATCTTAAATTTAGAAAAAATAAAGTACAAGGTCAGTAAAATAGAAGGAAAAAAAAGGAAATTTTTTTATGCTTCTATAAATAGCACTAGAAAAAGTTACTCCTATGTTGATACTAACATGCAAAAAAAAAATGAATTACTTTTTAAAAAATTTCAATTTAATATTTTTTTCATTTTAGCAAGGTAAATAATACTAATTGTATCATTTTCAAGTCAATTTATTTTACTTTACATTTATAATAATAATTAATACATGCATCAATGCAAATAATTTAATAAAATATTATTCTTTTTTTCATTAATTATTATACATTTATGTTAATATATGTGAAATAATTAAATGAATCACTTATTATACGGGACATATAGAGTATAAAATAGTGAGATAATTAAGCTTGTTTATCAAATTCTTCTTGTTTGATCAAACAAATTAAGTACTAGTATAAGCTAATACAATGAACCTTAATGCAGTGGTCCTCTAAACCCCTTTCGGAAGAAAAAAAAAAAAGTTATTAGATAAAAGTATTATTTGACATCCTTGTCAACTTACACGGGTAATGTCCTGAAATTAGTGCTGGCCTCACCAAATCCTTTGTTAACGTTGTAAATTAGTCCAATTTTTAATGCTAATAATAATTGTGAAATTGTAATTAAGTAACTTGAGTATCTTCACTTTATATTCGGCTGATGAGAGCATAACTTTTACTTTTTCAAACAAAAATAGTGTATATATTTTTATTTTGATTGTACATCCATGGAATTTATCCTCATGTGTAAACATATTCACTGTAATTATTTATAAACATGATTTAAAAAATAGTTATCGTAAAAATAAAAATATTTAATAATATAATTATTGTAATTGATTAACAGTATATTAACTATTTAATTATATTGACTGTATATATAATTAATGCAAATATATATAAATAGGTCACGGAAAGGATGATTATCTATATTACAAACTCAAATTGACTAGAAGATTCTACCTTTTATTATTCTTTTGTCAAAGCTTTTAATTTATTTAACCGTACACTCATAAACTATTGAACCATTAATTTTCATTTATATAATGTGACTCCAATCAAAATCCAGCTCCTACACAGAAAGCAGTACAGACGTATTCGACACAATATGTCATCATCGTATAGCTTATAGTTTAATCACTGTACGTACTTAATTAATGTTAAAGCTGTTCCGTTTTTTAACATTTTTAGACAATGATAAATCTTTAATTAACTAAGAATTAATAATGAATTGAATTCTTAATTTATTGACTATTTGTATGCATGTGGGTATACGCCAAACAAGCGATGATTATTTGTACATAATAAAATTTCATAATCCAGTCGGTGCTGTAATGTGTCCCTATTATAAGACAATAGCACTGTTTTATTACTTATCAGTTATATCTTTGATTATTTTTGCTTTTGATTTTATTGATTGATGACTAAGAATTTTTATTTGTTGTTGACATAATTGATGAGTTATATTTAAGAGAAACTGTGATAACGTCTACATTAACTAATGCGTATGTGGTTTTTTTTATATATTTTTTTTTCTGTTACAAGGTTGAGTAAACATTGATTAGTAGTGTGCCTAGTAATATAGTTTCAAATTATGAGTTTTTATTTATAATTTTAAATCAATGTATTTCTGCATACAATTGCAGAGTTTAATTGATTAATTTAATATATATTTTAGACTTAAATATAATTTTGGTTCTTTAATTTTAATTTAATATTTTTTTTATAATTAATCTCTCTTTATTAATTTTTATCATTTGTTTTTTATAAGTGATGTATTTTAGTTTATGTAAAAATCACACAAAAACTATAACAATATTTGATCATTTGAATCTCTTTTAACATTTGTTAATATATATTCGTTATGTAATGTTCTTTCAAAAAATATTCATTTAATCAAATAATAGATTTGCACTTAAAAATATTTCTTGTATGCTTAAAAAACACTTCTTGTATTCTTTGAAACATATGTTCTCTATATTTTCATCTTATCCTTGTTCAGATTATACAGTTAACTTTACAACTAATTTAATATTAGACTTTAACGGTTCGTGACAATAATTTGACAGTTGTTTGAATGAAGTATGACAAAAAGGACTAAAATTCATCATTTATAAAAGATAAATAACGAAAATGAATTAAAACAAATGATCAAAATGATTATTTGGTAAACCATAAATGACCAACATTATATTTAAGTCTATATTTTACCATATGTATCATCCCGTGATCAACACATCTGACCAAATGAGAGTTTGAGTAACACATCTGACCAAATGAAAATTTGAGTAACCGTAATTAAAATTAAAATTTGAGTAGCAGCAAAATTTGTTACTAGTTTGAATTATGAGAAGACATATAAAACCTAGGTTAATTGTAGTTTTAGTTTTTTATTTTGTTTGAATCACGATTTTGATTTTTCTATTTTAAAATCAACGATTTTGATCGGTTAATTATCAAAATATCTTACATTTTTTTTTGTCACCTATGTATTTTGAGGGTTTAATTTTGATGATTTAGCAAATGGGATACTTATATACGTTACAACTCAATTGATAACATAAAATTAAGTTATTAAGTAAAAATTTGTTCACATCAAATTTGATTGCTTTTGTGATATAGATTAAGGTATATTATCATAAAAACTGTATACGGTTCTTCAGCGATTATCTATCTAGGAAGTGTTACGCGATCAAATCAGTTGCCACATAAGCATATTACTCGTTAAATCATCAAAATTTGGCTCAAAATCCATAAATAGGAAGAAAAAAAAGTCATACATTTTAAAAATTGTTAAATATGTTTTTTTTTTGTTAAATATGTTTTTAGTCGATGTAAATTTTTTGAAATTTTAATTTTAGTCATTGTTAAAAAAAAATACAAATTTTAATTTCTATCTAGTATGTTTAGAACATTATGAAAAGTTTTTTTCACAAAAATTAATTTTTTTTTTAATTTGAGATGAATTAAATATGAAATTTTTAAATGAAAAAACTCAATATAAAAGTAATAAAAATATGGATCTAGAAATCAAACTTGGAGCTCATTATTTGTAGACAAAGCTTTTATAGTGTTGTCAACAGACTTACAAAAATTCATTCAAAAATATATGTTGACTTAACAGTAGAGACTAAAAGTGTATGCATGACAATTATGTAAGAATTAAAAGTTGTATATATATTTTATATAGATTAAAACTAAAAGATTGATATTTGTAGACAATAAAAATTAATTTTAACTCTTAGGGACCAAAATAGTGTATAAAAAAATTAAAATCTTAAAATAAAATAGAGAAATTAAAATTGTATTTAAGTCTAAAATCTAGTAAAGAGATGGGCTCAAAGGCAAGGAAAATTGTACACATTTTTTTAATAAGTCCTGGTTTTTGCTTTTTATGTCTAAATGGTTAAAACTAAAATATTATTAGTTTGGTGCTAAAGTCCTTTTTTTCTTTCAAAAGGTGTTGAAGTCCTAAATAGTGTATACTACGATTGTACTATACAAGATTGGATCTAATCCATCGATGTATCAAGGCCCAATAGATTTGGGCTGAGTCCGACCCTAAATCCTCAAATAAAAAGGAACAAGATTGCTCAAATTGAAAACGTAACTTCAGGTCAATTCAAAATTTAAGTTGACTCTTATAACGTTCAATTAATTAATGATTTTAATTAATTTTCTTAAATTTCAAGGAAGTAGTACCATTAATCATTAGGAGCTATAACATTCTAAAAGAAAAGCATCAGCATTTAGCAAAATCTAATTTTTTTTTATATAAAAATTCTAAATTTTGTGCTACCCTAAAACATACTAGTTGTCTCTAATTCATGATGAATGTGTTGAAGTGTAATTCATAATTGCCATTTAGAGTGTTGATATAGTTAGTTAGTTGGGTGCCTTGCATCATGAGATAACAAGCCTATATATAACTAACAGCTAGTATGTGAAGTGTGTAATTGACAATAAGTGATAACAGATTTTTTCTGTGAAGATCGTTCCAGGATCGATCTTGGAGTAATAATAGATCAATTCTGGATTAATCTAGAATCAATTTCTGCTTCTGCAATTTCGTTTTCTTTCTTCTTCTTCATTTCCCGCTGCACACTATCCATTGTTTCGTACTCAAGTAACATTAATTATTAGATATTATATATTGAGTCAACATTGTTAAATAGCAGATAAAAAAATAGATATTTGTTCAAAATTTGCTTGAGTACAACACTAAATTAAAGTGTCATAATAGTTATTATTTGACAATATTTTTTATTAAATAGTGTATAAAAAAACATTAATAGTTTATTCAAATTCTAGTGCATTATTGCACCTCTATTTAACATTATATTAATGAAAATAGTTATTTCATTTTCAGCATAAAAATTAGTCTTTAACAAAATAACTTTTGAAAAAAACTTACCAAATTATATGATTGAAAATGTATAAAATTACATTGTTATCTAGAATGATTGAAAATAGTGCTTAGATGATTTGTGCTATGCTATAATGTATGAGACAACAAAGTTGGCTCATCAGGTTTTAGAAAATGATGTTACACGTGCTCGGAATCAGATTTGTACCATACTCCTATTTCACATATTGAATCTCTGCTCGGCCAATTCAATGTGAGAAATATAATTTGGTTTCTCGATTAAAGCATTGTCCTCTAAGGATGTGTTTGGTTCTCCGTAAGAAAATCACGCCAACCCTTAAAACCGCGGCAGAAAACTGTGTCAACGTGAATATTATACTTGTTAACTTTTCAATTTCACGGTGAAAAGACCTCTAGACATGCAAGAATGTTGAACAAACGCAAAAACCACATCAATGTAAAAGCTACACTTACTAGCTTTCTGGATAGTTCTCTTATAGTTTCTTGACTTTCTGCTTTGTATCGATAATAATGCAAAAATTTCAGGCAGCTGAGGTTTAATTGGTAGTGTAACTCTTTAAATTTAGAATGTTAACTCTTTGTATATTTGATTTATACCTATTATAATTTTATGTCGGCCACCCTAAACTTTTATATAAGGACTTAATTGTTATGAGTTTGTGGTAAGTTTAGTTTATAATATTATGTTTGTGAATGGAAAACCAGATTACAAATTGGAAACTGGAAACATATTTGAAGTAAGAACTTGACCTTACTTGACAATACTTAATTATTCTGTTCACTTACATAGTGGTTCCAGGAAAATCATAGTTATATGATTTTTGAGAAGAAATTTGTCTAATTAGGCTCTTGATTAGTTTCATGAATCACACCGCCAATTTGTTATTGGGGTTTTGTGTATTGAGCTTTATATGAAACGCACTTGAAAATCACATCAACATAATGGAAATGTTTAGTCTTTTGTAAACACCCTTTTTCTGAAGCAGTAGCTTTGAAAGTAAGATTGAAGTATCTTGTTCTTATATGGTTGTATCAAACTAATTTTGCACAGAGTTGGACTTGAAGTTCCAACAATCGAAGTTCGATTTGAGGATATATATGTGAAAGTACAAGTTTATATTGGAAGCAGAGCATTGCCTACATTACTTAACTTCTTTGTGAATGTGCTAAGAGGTAATTCACTACTGAACATAATGATTCTTCTCTATTCGTTGGATTATATCTGATTATTGATTTCTATGCTATTTTTTTTTTGTTAAGGGGTTCTGAAATTCTCTTCAAATAATTCCAAGTCCAAAGAAATAGTTACATATCCTTCTGATGTTAGATGTTAAGTGGAATCATAAAGCCTTAAATTTTGGCCACGTAATTTTTCAGTCCTTTGATGCTTAGACTTTTATTTGCAAGCGATCGGTGTGAATAATAATATGATATTATTAGACTATTCATTGATTATTTTTTTTCATTTTTATTTCCTATTATTAGTTTGACCTTTGGTCATGTTTGAAATAACCTTTTTTTAGTTGCTGTTTTTTGTGTAGGCTTTCGACGTCTACGACATCTCCATCACATCTGCATCTCTATTATCGACTCAAAATCTGGTACTATAAACTATTAAAATAGTTTAAAAGTCTCTTTGAAGCTTATATTGAAACAACCTAGTATTGTATAATGTATATACTTTATGTGTTGTGTTTTGATTGATTGTTGAAAATAAATGATATTTGTGGCTTTCTATTAATGGCTAAATTTGAGTTCAATTGTTTGTGTTGATTATTCTTTTTTTATGGCTTGATTATCATTAGCATGTATGTTTGTAGCACTATATATGAGATTGTGTATGAGTTGCTTTTCTTAGATGAAGCATAAAATTTGAAGAATAAAATTTGAAGAATAGACAAAGAGATAGAAGTTTGCATTCATATTGATTATCACTAATATATTTTTGATTTGTTATTAAAGGGCCTAATTTGAAACTACATGTTTGTTAAATAAACATGAAATCTTAATTTTGTCGAGGCTAATTGCATATTGTATGCACTATTTACGATAACTATATTAAATTGAATCTTGATTTATTCAATAATAATGTATGAGACCTTGTTATGTCATTATACAGTGTTGTTGGTGTTGGTGTTGTGCTTTTTTCTTGTCATGAGTTCCTGATGCTACTGGTGCTCAAAACAATTTGAATTCTCCTAGTACAAACACCAATGAAGATAATAAAAATGGTAATTAGATATTAAAATAATTAATATTTTCTCTATATTATTAGTAATATATTTATGTTGAATTGTGTATTTATTCATTTGTTATTTTATTGATTGTAGGTGAAGATTAAAAGCTAATTTGTGGTTGAAGATGGAATCTTGGCAATTTGGTGGACTCAATTTATTAATGTTTTTTGAGATTGTTTTGTATGACATAATATGTCTATTTTAAATATTAGTAAGACAATGTTTTCCACTACTAAGTAGAAATACTCTACGTTGCACTATAGTGAACATTGTTTAATTATTGATTTATCGTTGTAAGTGTTAATTTTTAATATATATGAGGAACACTTTTTATTTTATTTTGACTCTTAAATATATATATATATATATATATATTTCATTGTGTATTTATATTTGGTTAATTTTATAAAATAAAATTTTAAATTATTATATGATTTTTATGGATAACAAAAAATTAAAATTTATAGCAAATTTGTTACTGTTAAAACCTATACCAACAGAAATAAGTTGTCACTTAAATGTATAGCAACATAATCAAAATCGTAGGTATAACTTTTAAAAATTATGGTTAAACTATATACCTACGGTGAAATGTCCGTAGGTAAAATCAAATGTTTATAACAACGGAAAAAATTCTGTCACTATACCCTATAACAACGGCGAAAAATTCGTAGGTATTGGGTAATTATGTACCACGAAAAAAACCCGGCGGTATAGGTTTTTTTGGCTATCCCTACGGTTTTTATACTTTTCCCTACAGGTTTTGTCTGTCACTAAATGTGAATTTTCTTGTAGTGGTAATACTTATCTTTAGGTATTGGGTTCGATTTTCACTGACCTAAAAATATAATTTAAATGACCGAATCGAAAAAATATAAACTTAAAGAACTTAAAAAAATTGAGTTAAACTAAAATGATTAAAAATGTATTTTTATAAATAAAAAATTTTAAAGAACAACATGATAAATTAGCATATAATATCATGTAATTCTTTTATTTTTTTAAAAATATCAAATATAGACAAAAATCAAAATATATTTATTTTTCAAGACAAAACTATATTTAAACTATTTTTTTAAAGATCGAAAGTTATACAGATTAATATCTTTTACTACTAGATATTATTTCTCTAGTAAAGCACGAGTTTCACATGACTTTTGACAAAGCTCACAAAGCATATGCAATGTCTGGAAATTATCTATACATTAAATAAATCAAAGTTTATATTAGGACAAATTACATTTTGTTATCTAATGAAATGTTTAACTTAAATTAGTCTTTCTTTTAGTAGAAACCATTTCAGTATTCTTTCTTTCTTTTTTTT
>JBBPBP010000004.1:61790460-61823465 GCA_037974735.1 Cicer chorassanicum
AAAACTATTGCCCTTCAATTCAATGCATGGCGGCATGTTTATTATTTTTTTTCACCACATTCAAGCCATCGTTTTAGATTTCTAAGTTACCCATTCTTAATCCCTTTTGTTTTCTATATTTGATATTTGAGAATCCTCTCTTTTGTAGTGCATGCTATGTATAAATAAAGATTTATTTATTCTATTCTGATACACATCATCTTTCTTAGAATGTACCACTACTCAATTTTTCTATATTAACTCTCAATATTGCTATAAGTAGTTAAATGATCTTCCAAATGAATGTTACAAGAAACTATTGAATTTCAGCCAGTGACGTCACTAAGCATTGGAGTAATTTCGGAACTTGGTAACACAGGTAATACAATTCTTAGTATATCAATTTTCCAATATTTTATCAAATTTGTATTAGAAAGTAACGTATGTTACTCAAACTCTAAATTTGCAAAACTGATTTTTGGATTACAAATATTTTGATTTAGACGTGACTGTATGTTTAGTTAACTTTTTATTAACGGTAGCATTAATTAGTTTATGTAGTTAATTCTATGTAGTTAATTTTTTATTAACGGTAGCATTAATTAGTTTATATAGTTAATTCTATATAGTTAATTCTATATGTAGAGTTATTTTAGTGTCATGGATTTGCTTAAATTTATTTTGTTGTCAGTTAGCTCGCTAACCAAGCTAAGTTTAACATAGTAAAGAATTTATATATAGAAATTTTTTCCGTCTTAGAGTAGTACCCTCTAGCAACATCAACGGCCAATGATAATAATTTGAATCTACTATTTTTCTATTTACTTAAATCATCTTCACATTTACACAATAACTAATCGATACCATACAGAAATATAATCAAACATGAAATGCAGAAGCACAACCAAATCATAGTACAAAATCACAAAAAATAATTAATTCAAAAATGAGATAACGTTATCATGTTAGCTACTCAAGATTGTTGGTCTTTTGTTGACAATTGAAGAGAACACCAATTTTACTTCTTCAATGCAAGAAATATAAATTGGAAAATCTCAATAGAGACTTGAAATTGAAAAACACTAAACTGGAAAATTTGATCCCTACAAGAAATTACAAATAATCTTAAATGCAATCTCTTCTAAATTATAACTTTGATTTTATATAAGATTGATGCAATACTATGCATGGAAAACTTGCAATGCAAATTGTGGCAATTGCAATAGGGTAAAAATTGATGAATTATCAAATAGGATGAATGCAATACTTTGGTTTTGAATAAACAATAATTCAGTTACCAAATAAGATGAATGAATTGATTATTTAAAATTTATGTTACAAATGGATTGAAAAATTAAAGGGAAAACATTGATGATAATAGATTAATGTTAACAAATTTATTAAGGAAGGGTGAGTGACTTAAAAGTTATTTGGTAAATAAATTTAAGTTTAGAAGACAAAGAAGTTTAGTGAGGCCCAAAATGTTTTTTTTACAAAACAAAAGTTTAGTAACGGAAAAGTGAAAGCAATTAAGTAATCGAAAATGATAAAAATGAATTGCATTTAAGGATATGAATGATAATGTATTACAATGAAGGAATAGAAAATATAATTTAGAAATGATGAATGATTATAGAGAGTAAGACATCAGATTTTGTATGATGTTGAACAACTTTGATTAGGTGACACATAAATAGATGATGTGTCAATGAAAAGAAGGTTGAAGGTTATTTTAATATATTATGATAGATTCTCTTTCCTAAGTTGTCACACCACATTACTTTAATCTGATAAATTATTATTAAAAATTATAAAAATATGAATATAAAATAGAATTATTTAGCTTATCTAACAAACAAAATAGAGTTTTTTTTCCTCATAGTTGTAATTTTGTCTTTTAAATTTTATATATATTATACCATATCATGATGAGGTGTTCCAAACATATATGAGAAAATAATGTTATTGTATTTGTTATAATGTTCACATCAAACATATGATATGACAATGTTTATCGTGTCACAATCATATCTTATCTTTATTCAACTTTATATCACATTTCATATCTCTATCGGACCCAACTTCATTGCCGTCATGCTTTCGTGCATTCACGTAGTTTGACATCGATAATTGTTCGATCAAATATCAAACGATTCAAATTTAAGATTAGTGTTTTAAATTTTAAAATAAAAATAAAAATTTGCAACTTTTTGAACCGTGCGATCCAAATCGAACAATCACTTGTGTTTCTGAATATGTGAATGCGCTAAAAAATTAACATTTCATAATTCAATTTTATCTCATCATATCTTGTATACCAAACTAACCCTAAAATCGTAGCAAAACAATAGAATAGTATATCATGTGTTTTTATACGGTAAAACAAATTTCATTCAACTTTATTGGAGTTAGGCACACCATGGGAGGGAGGACAAGGAAACATAGATCCAAACTTGGGTCATCTCCTTCAATTCTAAGGTAGAAAAACCGAAGATTTAAAGATTGCACTCAAATTTAAAAATTACTCGAATATTTATATATTATCTATCAATGAGATTTTACGGTAGTAATGAGATTCAAACTCACTCTCCTTTATATAATAGGAGTTGAATCCTTTCGAATTAAACCAACATTGGTTGATATAATTTTATATAATATTGACATTATGCAATTGAATAAGATGGTTCAAATCTCTTTCAACATCATAAAAAATCACAAGTTCAAATTACGTAATGAGAATGCACTAACAATAAAACTGTTAAGAGATAATTTGTTCACCCTTTGTGATAATATTCAACTTAATGGATAGTCTTGCTAATTCTATTGAAACCATTGCCTCATTTTCTCCTTGTCTCATTCTCTCTTTTTCTATTGATCTTTATTGTTTATATGTTATCTAGAGTTTGGTTTAATCCTCCTTGAGATGTCTCGTCATTATTATGTTGTCGAGTTCCCAAAAATTTGAAAATGTAATAATATTTTCTATGATTTCAATGTCGTTCTACTTTCTCTTTTTCGATGCGGTTATGTTTTGTTTGCTTTTTTAGTGATTGGTTATTTGGTTGTTCCTCTCTTATGTTCTCATTTTGCTTTTGGGTCTTACATTTCTATCGTTTAATTTCTTGTTGGTTTGGTTCTTAATTTGATTGTGATAGTTTGATACAGCGACTACTCTTTTTTTGATTGCTAATATGTTGGTTGTTCCTATCTTTATTGTCGCTGTTTGGTATGAATTATGCTCCTTCTTTGGTTGTTCGTCTCATTGTTGGTTCAACTCTTTAGTTACTGTTCCTTCTTTGGTTGTTCTTCTTTTTGTTTGTTTGTTTCTTTATTGTGATTGTCTGATATGGTTGTTGCTCCTTGTTTGATGTTCTTTCTTTGGTTACTATTCTTTATTGGTTATGTTATTAGTTGATTTAATTTGAACTTCTCTTTTAAAAGTATATTCGTAACAATCTTAAAGCTTGGCAAACTTAGTTTTAGGGGGAATATTAGAATATTAGAAAAATGTGTTTTAGAATTAGTTTATGATTTTTTCTTAGAATTAGATTTTATATTATAAATTATTATTATTATTATTTGTTGATGATTTATGATTAAATTTATATATTTTTATAACACAAATTGAGTTTGTGAAGTTGTGAGTAGTTCAACTTATTTGATGTAAATGTTAAAGAATTGGAAAATTCAAATTCGGACAAAGAAAAAAAATACTAAAAAGTTCCTATTTTTTTTTCTTCTCTTTTTTCTCTTCTATCTTTTTTTCTCTTTTTCCTCTTCTATCTTTTTCCTATAAATCTCGATTGTTATTTGTTAACAAGTCTATTCAATTGTACGTCGAAGATGAACAATTTACACCAAAGAGTGCAAGACATTGAATTTGACTCACAATATAATTGACATATCTTTATACCGTATTATACTTCTTTTGAATTCTTTAAACGTCAATTTTTTAGTGAAATGTTTTAATTATATTTCTTTTTAGAAACTTTTAGAGCTCCGAAAAATATCTTACAAGAAAAAGAAGTTTATTCATTGTAGATAGCATAGTAGCAATCCAATCAACCATGTTCACACAGTGTCAACATCATCTCGCTAGTGCTACTATTACTAGATGTACATTTTTTATTCAAATCACAATCATTGACATGTATTGTTCTTTTTACTCTAATTTTTTTTAGTGGAAGAAAAATAAAACTACAGTCAGCAATTATTGCAAGTGTAGATCAGATCATAAATGCCTAGAAGCCTACAACATACAGATTAAGCCTTTCTTATTGTTTTAGTGAATTTATTTGTAGCATTTTTAAAAGTTTGAACTTACAAAATGTTGGCGCTGTTCATTTATTTATTTTCAATTAAATAATGTCTAAAAAGTGGTCTCAACATAACACGTTTTATTTTTGTTCAACTTATTTTTTACAAAATACAGTGAAATGGTTTAAGATAACAAAATGTACATGACAGGGATGTCTATGCGTTGTAAAGATAACCATCAACATGATGAGTTCATTGTGACTCCATTGGCTTTGGAATACCCATCCATTGCATAACCAACTCTTGTCAACATTTTATTTAACCTTTTAACGAATAAACAATAGTAATTAACATTCAACAATCCTCATCCAAACAGCAAACTTTCCCTTGTTCTTATCTAATAGCATTAATTAATCTATTCAATTATCAACTAACAAAACAAATTATTTAGACTTGGCCCCTCACAAAACGATGATTCACAAATGTTCACATTGTAACAAAACTCAACCTCCCAGGTCACTAAACGGCAACCCCTATCCATCAAAACGACCCCACCTTTCACTAACTTCCTTATCCAACTACTGTCTCATTCCACACACGTGCCAATCTCGTGCAAACTCACCCTTCCCTTACACACACATGTTGAAATCCCACTCACACACGTAACAACTCCATGGCATAACCCAAATAAGGAAATGAATATGCCAAAGCATCTATATAACTACATGTAATAATGTGTAATCTCAGCATATCCTTCTTTTCTAGTTTTGATCTAAGCATATACCTATTTAATGCTTTAACTTAGTCAAATTCATTTATCACACAAAAATTGGATCAAAATACCATAAACTTTTGTTATCTTTTAAAAAAAAAATACCGTAAACTTTTACATGTTTTAAAGTCTCAATAGTTTCCTCGAATATTCTCTAGAAAATTCCAACGATTCTCATCATCTATATAACCAAACTCTCACACTTTTCCTTCACAAACAAAAATTCCATTTGCACCAAAAAATAAACATAACCCGAACTCGTTTTCTATTCGAATCGATAATTTATCAGCGATGAGTTTTGCTAGAAAGAAACGAATCACAGATCCGTTCGATGACGAAGCCAAAGCTAGACTCGTCGGCGGTGATTTCCGGTCACTGAGCGGCGTAAGTAGCGGAAGCGAACATTCAGGCGATGGCGAATGCACTTCACCGTCGCTCTCTGAGCTCGTGCATGGTTTCCTCGAAGACGATGACGGAAACGAGTGCGAAACATCGGGAGACGATTTCGACTCGGAGCGAGTTGACTCGGTCTCCGATTCCTTGGACTCGGTTGAGGATCTTATTAGGTTAAAGTTAAACGCTGAAAATGATAATGTTGATTCTTACAAGAATCTTCTTCGCGCGCATGTTTCCGAAGCTGCGGAGAAATTCGCGTTTCTGAAGGAACGAAACGTTTCAGTTTATAATCGAAACCTGATGTCGTTTTTGCGTGAGAAGGGACACAATGCGGCGATTTGTAAGACGCGGTGGGATTTCGCCGGCGGACTCACCGCCGGCAGCCACGAGTTTATCGATGTGGTGCGATCTGGATCGTCCACGTGGCAGAATAGGTATTTCGTCGAACTCAATTTCGCCGGACAGTTCGAAATTGCGCGGCCGACGAGCCGCTACACGGAGGTTTTGAGTTACGTTCCTGGAATATTCGTCGGAACTTCGGAGGAGATGAAACGCATCGTTTTGGCTTTGTGTGGTGCTGTGAAAAGGTGTTTAAGGAGTGGCGGTTTATCTGTTCCTCCTTGGAGAAAGAACCGGTACATGCAAAAAAAGTGGTTTGGACCGTATCGTAGAACTACGAACCCGGTTCATGGGAACCCGGTTCCGGTTAACGTTTCCTCATACAGCGGAACCAAATGTAGGTTACTGGGGTTTGACGACGCCGTTTCGGAGACCAGGCGCGGCGTTGCGTTTGTCTGAACGAGATAATGAACGTGAATTTTTTAATTTTTTTATTATTATAATTAGTAGATAATTGGATTGGGTCGATTTTGTGAAACAGTGTACCTTTAATTTTTAAATTAAGGAACATGTGAATGAAAATGATGGAAGTTTGAGAAAGATAATTTAATATGCGGCAAATGTACATCGTCTATAATTTATCTGCGGCGAACAGAAGATTATTTACATGCGTGTTGAACCATTGGAAATATTGTTGGGACCTGAACTTTAAACTTTTGTCTGATTGAAAAATCCAAAATCGTTCATTCAATGAAACACAGAAGTGGAGGACCATGTCGGAATTTCAATATTATGTAATGGTAAATATTTTAACTCCAATAATTTATTTTAGAAGCACAATTTTAGTCCTTGAAGGTTAGACTATTGTCTTTTGTTCTCTGATTCAAATTTGAATTAATCATCCAAATATTAAAATTAAAATAGTGTATTAGATATATAATTTATTATTATAAATTTTTTTAAGAGATGTAATTCATTATCAAAATAGTTTATAGTTGTTTTTAACATTCAAGACCAAATCAACCTTTATCGAGTTAAATATTAAATTATTTTATATATTTTGAGATTAAAATGATAGTCTATATAAAAAGATATCTTAGATTTGTATTTGGAAGATTGAGCTCCATTAATGTCACGATAGATGATCTTAGATTTGTATTTTGAAGATTAAGCTCCATTAATATCTTAGATTTGTATTTTGAAGATTGAGCTCCGTTAATGTTACGATGCAAATGTAAATTTCTTTTTGTAAAAGTTATTTAATTCTAAAGTTTTTTATATTGAACTGAAATACTATTCTAATTAATTTTAAATCATAATAAATTAAAAAAAATTCTTTAAACTACTCATATTTTACAATAAGTTCATATATATATATATATATATATATATTATAATAATATAACTGAAAAAAAACAAATAAAAGTTTTATCATTAAATTAATACTTGAATGTCTCTTTTTTTCCCCTACTAGATCAGACTTCAGAGCGAGTAATTATTTCTTTGCTTTGTTTTTTGTTTCTTGAATTTTAACATGCACCATGTTTATAGTTCATGGTGCATCACATGCTTTCACCGTTGAGATTTTAAAGTTATAAAATCCAACGATTCAGATAAATTGCGAACTCTCTCTCTCTCTCTCTCTCTCTCTCTCTCTCTCTCCTCCTTTCCTCGTTACCTTGTTCATTCGAAGAAACTTGTCATTTGAACTCTTTCGTTACTATTAGTACTGAATCTCGTTCAAATTTTTTAACTTGATTACAACAGTTACTCATGCTTCGGTTTCTTTCTAATGGGTCAAATCTTTTTCAACGTTTTACATTCACCGCAGTTACTACGAAAGCCTTGCCAATTTTCACGTCTGCAACCTATTCGACGAAAGTCCTAGCCCAAAGCGAGGTTGAATTGCAAAAATCTAGAGACAAATGGAAGGATGCCACTGAAGTTTTGAGTAAATGGGGTTGTAGTGATGATGATTTGATGACAATTTTCTCTCGTTGTCCCTCGTTGCGCAATGCTGAGCCTTCTCAAATTCAATCTAAACTTTGCTTGCTCAGTGAATTGGGTTTAGGGTCATCTGAACTTTTGAAGATTATCAATTGTAGACCTCGATTTTTCAGGTCTCGGATTAACCATAAATTCAAGGAGAGGCTTGAATCGCTTACGTCATTGTTTGAGTCAAAGGATATACTTCATAAAGCCATTGCAAGAAACCCTTCATTGCTATGTGACAATAGGTATGACATCAAAGGTGTTGTTGCACAATATGAAGAGTTAGGTGTGAGCAAAAGTGATCTGGTTCAAATGATGCTTTTGCGGCCTACAATTATTTCGAGGACTTCCTTTGATGATGAGAAGATGGAATTTATAAGTAGGGTCGGGGTTTCCAAGGATTCAAAATTGTACAAATATGTGGTGACATTAATAGGCATCTCTCGCATTGACACGATTCGCGAAAAGATATTGAATTTGGCAAAGTTTGGTTTTTCGGAAGATGAGGTACTTGCTTTTTTTGGGAAGTCTCCTAATGTTTTGACATTGTCAACTGATAAGGTTCAGAGGAATATGACATTCATTTTAGGCACAATGAAGCTTGAGGCTAAAATGATTTTGACATACCCTCATCTCTTGTTTGTTAATATGGAGACTGTTTTGAAGCCACGAGTGCTTCTAGCATTGAAGGTACGAGATATGGATTCTAATAAGCAAATACCCTCAACCCTTAAGTCATTGAGGATGTCAGAGGAGAGGTTTATAAAATTGTTTATCAAATGCCATGACAAGGAAATTGCTGATGAGTTAATGGAATTTTATAAAAGGACAAAAGAGGTTAAGAGATTAGCAGTTTCATCAAAGAATTGCCCTGCTAGAGGATTCCCATTTTGAACTACTTTTATATGCTATGCAATAAGTTTGGAGCTGAAGTTAATTTCTATTTTGTGGAAATTATTTTTCTGATTCTTATTATTAGTTTTGTGTTACAGGTGAGCTGCTAAGTTTTGAAGTGAAGAAATAATGTAGGGTTGTGAAGTTTATTCCTCATAGCCCTCTGATATTGATGTAAATTATATGTTGGATGTTATTACAAATGCCAATGCACTAAACCTTATTTATGCTTATATTAGACTCCTATTCCAAATTAATTAAGGAAACAGATTATGGAAACGAGTCCTCAAAGAGAACTTTCGATAACTCAATTGGGCTGGCCTAGTGGATTCATGTTGTGTTAGGTACACAAGTGGGAAGAGTATGCACAAAGATATTCTTTAGTGAGAGGTTTCTGGTTTGATCTTTTGTGAAAAATAAATCTCTTAGAGAGACATCATGTTCTTGTTGTTCTGTCTGTCTCGAACATGATTGTCTCTGTTTCAATCATCTCTGTCAATTTTTTCTGTTGATAAATATGATTACTTGGTCAAATTATCTTAGAATATAACCTGGTGCAGAAGTTGTTCCACATGGGGGCTAAAAGCTATTATTAAGCTTATTGCACCTGACAATTTTAGGATTCGCTTTCATAAAAATTCATTAAGTGCTGTCTTTGTATGTAGCAGAATTTGCATGTTTGGTTGTTTATGTTTAATGAGAAACTTCTGTTAATGTGCTTTATGTTCCACTATATTGCTGGTTTCTGAGAAAATTACATTTATCAACTTATCTTATTTCACCTTTTTGTTCCCTCCTCTTAAAGCATATAAAATACTTATTACATGTAATTTTTTAGGTAAATTAGTCTCGATGTTATTCATCTATTTGTATTCCTTGAAATTCCACTAAGAACACTTAAATTAGTCCCTCCTTTTTTATTCCTCCTCTCTCATCAACTTAACAATATCCATCAACAACTTAATTATCATCGTTTTTAGATAGAAGTAAACAGAGACTCTAACATATTTCTAGTTTACAATGGTAAAATACTTTGGTATTCTAGATGGTGCACTTGTTATATATTTCCTCAATTTTTTTTTTATATTGTTGATACATGATTTTTGTTATTTACATTTTTTTCTCTAGTTCATCTATTACTGTCAGATTTTAAACAAAATGAATTGACCAATTTTCCCTTTGAGAAAATACGAGGGTGGATACGTGTTGTTTATGCAAACTCAGTTTGCAAACGTTTATGCAAACTCAATTTGCGGATGTTCACGCAAACTTAGTTTGTAGATTTAGAAAATATAGGGGTGAATACATAACGTATATGCAATTGTAGTTTGCGCGTTTATGTGAACTCGATTTGTAGACATTCACGTGAACTGAGTTTGCAAATATTTACACGAACTCAGTTTGTGGATGTTGAAAATATGAAGGTGAATACGTGGTGTTTACACAAATTTAGTTAGCGGACTTTTAAATAAACTTAGGTCGTAGACGTTTACATGAACTCACTTTTGCGGATGTTGTAAATATAAAGGTGAATACGATGACATTTAAGGAAATTTAGTTTGTGGAGGTTTTAAGCAAAACTCAGTTTGAACAACGTTTATGTGAACTCAATTTGCATTCTTTTATGCCATCTCATCTTGCATATTTTGAAATACGAATAACTCAGTTTGTGGATGTTTACGCAAATTTAAAGATAAATACTCGACGTTTAATCGAAGAACATTTTTGACATTTAATTTTTATTAACTAGTGTGAGTACCTGTGCATCGCACGAAATATTTATGGTTCAAGGATTTATTATTTTGATTGATAAATTATACGTGAAATAAAAAAATCACAAAATAAAAAGTTAATAATTTAATATATATGTTCTTCATTGTTGAGACATAGTTCCAGTCTATTACATTTTGGAATTGAAAAGAAAAAAGGTTTAATTCAACAAAATTCATGACCATCAACCACCTCCCTTACACCTTGATAATGCCAAATTTCATTTTAATGCATATGGACGTGTATCGTGATTGAAGAGATGACCAAATTCTATTAAAGGTGATCAAAAGAATTACACAAACTTGCAAAACCAAATTGCATTCCACTTATTGCAAGAAGAACCAAAGATCACCTCAATATTGCATCCATGTTGGTCACAGTTCAATAACAACAACGGTCAATAATCTAAAAAACCAAAGAGAAACTTAAGCAGATTGATGAATCAAATTAAAAATTAAAATAGACTGATTTGTTGTCTAAAAAGTACTCTGAATCTAGTTGGTGTCTTAACGAACTTGATAAAATCATGGAGTGCCGTAGAACTCAAGGTCAAATTGTTTTGCCTGTGTTTTATTATGTTGATCCTTCTGTTGTTCGTCATCAGAAAGGTGATTTTGGAAAAGATTTGGAACTTGCTGCAAAAAGTAGGTATATAATTGCCGAAGTTATGGAAAAGGTTTTGTGTAGATGGAAACTTGTGTTAACTGAAGCTTCCAATTTGTCTGGTTGGGATGGGAGCGCTTTCAGGTAGCTAAATCAATGCTCTAATTGTAGTTTATTGATAATTTGAGAAAGAAAAAACAAAATACGAAGATCTATTTGGTATTTAAACAATGGAAATTACTAATATGTTGAGTAATTGCCTAAATTGGTGTTTGAAATTGTAGGTTGTATCAACTTAGCCCCTCACATTATCGATATTTCAAAATGATTCCTAAAATTGCAAAATGTTGATCAGATTTGTACTTTAGCTGATATTTTGTAGGGACTAGAATGACATTAAATTGGTAATGATTTGAATCTAAGCGAATAATGTTAGAGACGCATTTGATGATAGATATAGACTGAAGGGCGAACTTGATTAACATTTTGCAATTTAAGAGATAATTTTGAAATATTGATAATTTAAGGGACTAGATTGGTACAGCCTGCAATTTCGAGGATTAACTTGAGTATTTACTCCTAATATGTTCTTAGAAAAATCTCAAATGTCTGTCTAATTAGTGATTTTTAGTATAATTTCTAGTGACATTTTAGTCCTGTTAAATACTGTTTTGACCAATATTTGAGGCTTTAGAGGACTAAATGAGTACTTTTTATATCTTACATGTCATTTGAAAATTTTGAGATGTGCTTTTGAAGAGAGGTTTTGCTGAAATTTTAGTAGAACTATTTTCAGCAAATAGAAGTCCTATCTGGAAAAAAAGCACTTGTGGTACTTGATGATGTGACTAAATTTCAGCAAATAAAAGTCCTATGTGGAAATCACAAATTTTTTGGTTCTGGAAGTGTATTAATTATTACAACCAGGGATGTACACATACTTAAGTTACTTGAAGTTGACTCCGTCTATGAAATGAAGGAAATGCACAAAAGTGAGTCCCTTGAGCTTTTTTGCTGGCATGCTTTTAGAAAAGCAAGTCCTATAGGAGGCTTTAGTGACCTCTCAAGAAATGTGGTTGCTTATTGTGGAGGGTTACCACTGGCTCTTGAAGTCCTTGGATCCTTCTTATTTGAGAGGACAAAACAAGAATGGATAAGTGTACTATTGAAGTTAGAGAGAATTCCCAATGTTCAAGTGCACGAGAAACTGAGAATAAGCTATGATGGTTTAAAGGACGATATGGAATCTTCCGAAAAAGAATTTGAAAGACTGTACAAGTCTTGGCAATCTTCCAAGAGTGATCTATCAATTGGCATCAGTGAAAACTCTCATCCTTTCTGGTTGTTCAAAGATTGACAAATTGGAAGAAGATATAGTGCAAATGGAATCATTGACAACTCTAATTGCAGCACAAACTGGTGTCAAAAAAATGCCTTTTTCAATAATAAGGTCGAAAAACATTGGATATATATCCCTATGTGGATTTGAAGGATTATCTCGTGATATTTTTCCTTCTCTCATTTGGTCTTGGATGTCACCAACAATGAATTCCTTAGCACATATTCCCCCTTTTGGTGGCATGTCAACGTCTCTTGTTTCCATAGATGTAGATAGCAATAATTTGGGCTTGGTCTCTCAATCACCAATACTTAGCAGCTGTTCAAAACTTAGAAGTGTCTGGGTACAATGTCACTCAGAGATTCAACTGAAACAAGAGTTAAGAAGATTTCTTTATGATCTCATTGAGTTGGAAATATCACATGCATCACAAATCTCGGATCCTTCTTTGAAATCGATTTGATCTCATTGAATTATGTATTGATTTTTCCATAATATCCTTGTTTCAAAAGTCAAAACCAAAGCAGTGTGTCTCAGCATCAGTTCCAAAATTCATCTTAAGGACAACAACTAGGAAAAATGGAAGTCTATTAGTCCACTGCTTTTAGAAAATAATCTTGAACTAGAATACTGTAAAAGTTGGAAGATTTCTTGCAGTGGTGACATTGAGACTCAAAGTAGCTCAAGAATACAATAGATGATTGTTCAGTGAATTGGAGTGACCAAATGCAAACAGGCCAAATGTCTAGAGATGCACATGCAACAGACTAAGCAAACGGCTGCATGAATGGTTGAACCGGTAGGAAAGAAGAACATAATAGAGCATATGGGAAGTAATAGTGTAATAATATGATGAGAAAATGAACATTAGGCCAGTACAAGTAAAAGATGCGCTTTGCATATCAGTTTTACAAAGTTTTGCAGCTATTGTAAAAGCAGAAATCTGTTCTAACATTTGACTGTTGATGGGTGTGTTACAAAACTATTGCCTGTTTACTTTCAATCAGTATCCTTGTATGTTTTTTCTGAGTAGGGCACTATTTTGACACTATAAATGGCACAAATGTTCATTTGCATGCATAATTAGACAAATAATTAAGCATATGTTCATGATACAGGGATTGAAAACTGATGATTCTAGTGCCTCTTTCCTTCCGGGTAACAATTATCCTTCTTGGTTAGCCTATACATGTGAAGGACCTTCCGTATATTTTCAAGTGCCTGAGGATAGCGTTTATGGTATGAAGGGAATAACTTTATGTGTTCTTTACTCATCAACACTTGAAAGCTCGGCAAATGAATGTCTCACTAGTGTCTTGATCATTAATTACACTAAGTTCACTATTCAGATATACAAGAGAGACACAGTAATGTCCTTTAATGATGAAGATTGGCAAGGTGTAGTATCAAATTTAGGAGTTGGTGACAATGTGGAGCTTATTGTAGCTTTTGCCAATGGATTGATTGTTAAGGAGACAGCTATCTATCTAATATATGATCAGTCAAATGCTATGGAAATCGAGTCATCAATTACTGTGGAAGTTGGGCCATCTACCGACATAAAAATGGAGCCAATGCCGGAAGTGGAAGTGAAACCATCACCTGATGTGAAAATGGAGTCATCATCTGATATGGAAGTGCAACCATCACCTGATGTGAAAATGGAGCCTTCACTTATTGTCAAGAATGAGCCATTACCGAACTCAAATAAAACAATATTTACAAGACTTGCAAAGAGAGTCGGATAATTTTTGTGCTTGAACCAGAACTGAGATCTCAACAATTTTTTATTATGCATGACTTTGTCCTAACATGGGATTCCCTTGTGTATGTTTTGTAATATTTTTCTGGGAGGGAGGATGGACAATGCTTATGTTTTAGATACACATATAAAATCTATGTGGTCCTATATATCCTGTTTAAAAGTCTACTTTATTTTAATATTTTTAAATAATTCATCAAATTTATCATTAAGTGGATTACGGATTAATATGTCTAGAGTGTGACGGGTCCGTTTGGTTTGATTTTCTGCGAAAAATGAATCAAAACTAATGAAATTTGCACAAATTGAAATAAAATATATAGTAGCATTACATAATTTGGCCTCATAAAATAGAATTTAAAGTTAAGATACAAAATAGATAGCAGTGTGCCAAATTAAACCAGAATTTAGTTGACTAGATACTAAATGAGAATTTAAATTACAGTGCAAAATAACAACAATTCAAAGTAAGCCGTAACAATCCACTTGAATGATAAAAATCTTAAATAAAAAAAATAAAAGACAAATAAAAAAAATAAAGGACAAATAAAAAAAATTGTCTTTGGCCAAATAATTATGTAAAAATAAATATATAAAAACATATGAATAGTTGGTTTGTTCAATTTTTATTGATTTTTAAAACTAAAATCTAATATTCGAATCAATAATCTTTAGTTTACATTGATTTGGTTTGTTTTTTTAACCCGAACCAAAAATAATTAACTGGTAATTTTCGAATTGACTTGATTTTGATAATCAGGTTGATTGAATTTATTTTGTCCACTTACATTCTTAAATATGTCAATAAAATTAAATTCTATTTTGATATTTAACTTGAAGAATATGATTTTATACATATTCTACTCTAATTCTATTTTATAATAATACATTTAAATATATCAAAAAATTAATATGCATAAATTACTAAAAAGAAATATTAAAATTTAATATAATAATTATTGTAATTAAAAATATTATATTTATTTAAATAAATCGATCTAATAAACTTAAAAGACTTACGAATTTAAAAGAAAAATATGTGACAAGTAGGCTAGGTTGACACCTGTCGATGCCTATTCGCATCCTAGTTCAGAGGAATGAGTACATCTAAGGATGCGCGTCATCACAGAACTAGAGATCGAAGATTGAAGCCACGAAAGCACCGGTTGAAGGATCAGTGATTAATTGATCAGGAATTTCGCAGCAGTACAAGAAACCTTGAAGATTATGAGCATTAACAACAGACTCAATTTGCTTGACGCCACACGAGGAAATTCTTTTCATCCAATTTTTAGAAATCTTTAACTGAAAATTAACAAGACCAGACTAAGAGGAAGATGACGAAGGAAGCGATTGAAGAGGAACTGCGTTGTGAGGAATCGCATTTTGCGTTCTGAGGAATCGTGTTTTGCGAAGTCGCATTGTGTGGAATCGCAGTGGGCGACATCAAATTTTGTGTAGGACTTTGAGAATGATCCACCATGATCGAACCTAAGCTCTATAATACCATTTTAGAAAAACAAGAGAGAGATTTGAGAATATTTTGATTATGAAAACTGAATCATAACAGATTTTGATACAATGTTTATATACAAGTTCTTATCCTACACTCCTAAAGAGCTTAGCCTACACCCACCCATATAACTAACTCTTTAATAGAGCTGACACGTGGCAGCATAATATTCTAAAGAGAAAATAGAGTAAAGTAAAGCTATATGTAACCTAGTACATTGATACACATTCAAGAGATATCGACTTTGTATATGGCAAAATTTTATTTTTTATTTGAATGAGAAACTTTTGTTAGTGTGCTTGTGTTTCTCTTCATTTGTCTTTCTTCTGTCACACTAAGTTGTTTCTTGGTGTATATACTTTTCTCTACCGTTGTTATTTTTTCTATTGGTTTTAGTTTTATTTTATGCATGAACTTGTTCTCTATATTGCTTTAAGGCCACAATTATAATGTGTTGTTTTTATATCTTCATAGGCAATGCTTGAAAAGTATGGTTTAAAATAAATAGACAACGGTTTTTTTTTTATTAAAAAGTGTATTGTGATATATATATTTTTGACAAATTGTGAAATTATTGTCTTTCTCTTATTTGATCTCGATTTTTCAGTTGTTAACACCTTTTGCATGATCTAAAATAAAAAATGTTGTAGTAAAACGGGACATTGCAAGGATATTCATCTGCTTATTATTAGTTTTTCTAAAAAAATATATTTATTAACATATGATCCAATTTTGTTTTAGTGTGTCTGCAATCTTCATATGTAAGAAGAGTATATTTGGTTGCAAGAAGAAGTCGAGGAGAGAGATAAAGAGATGAGAAAAAATATAAAAAGAAGAAAAGATGTAAGAAATATAATAGATTTAAGGTATTATTTGATTTAAAAAAAAAAGAGAAGATAGATAAATTTGTTTAATTTAGTATTTTCACAAAAGTTATTATTTTTAGTTATTAATTTATCATTTTAACCATTAATTAATTAAAATAAACCAATTACATTGTTTTGCGCAAGATAAACCAATTACGGTTTTCTTAACCTATTATAGTAAAAAGACAGGTGAATTTGAATTTTTTCATTTTCTTCTCTCATTTTTTTATTTATATTTAGAGTTAAATAGACACAAATAATTGTTTACTCATTTTTATTATTGTGATAATCTCTTTTAAAATTGTTGTTGTATCTATCTCCAAATATAAAAAAGAAAAAAGAGAGAAAAAAAATGATCCAAATTCAAGACACACAAGTGAGGATATACATAGAAATCTATGACATATCTAGTTCCTTTCTGGTTCTTCAAACCCTAATTGGGGTATTAATTGATTAATATAATTAATTAAAGGTTATTTAATTTTTAAAGTAAACAAATTCACGGTCTGCATGATTGATATAGTCAGCTGTTGCCAATAAAGCAAAAATTGACCACTTCAGCCCATTTAATTAAAAAAAAACTTATGAAGTACTTTTTTAATTCTTTTTTGAAATTGCAAACATAAAAATAAAAAAAATGATTTTACTGAATGAAACTAAGATGGTTGATATCTGTAATGATTAAAATTATATTTAAGAAAAAAAAGTTGTGGGTCCATCATCTTTTCCTCTCTAGTTTCAATTTTTTTATGCTTTCGTCAAAGAAAATGAAGAATTTCTCGGCAATTTCTCTCGCCCATCTCTCTTTTTGCTCTTTCTCTTGTCCCAATCACAGCCTTATAAAACCAAAGACCGGACAGATAATACAAAAATATGAAATAGTCAATATTATGTACACCCCACAAAATGCACTTATCTAAGTATTATTGGTGGCTAGTTTAGAGTTTTTTAGTTTGTGAAAAAATATATATTAATATATATATATATATATATATATTTTATTTTTTTGAAATTTGTGTTAATTTTATTCATTAATAAAAGATAAGAGATTTTCTTAAAGTGAAGAATTGTTTAAATTTTTAGAAATAATGAAAATATCAAAAAATTGTTTTCATTATTTTCAGAAATACGTTTTTATTAACTAACATTCAATCTTATTTTTAAGACAATTGTTTATTTTAAAATTCTCTAGTCAAAGTAAAATAAATATACGTTTTAAAAAATGAATATATGAAATATTTTTTCAAAGTAAATGATTTCTTACTATTTCCTTTTGATGCAAATGATAATATAAAGACAAAATAAGATATAAAAGTTGGGTAAAATAATATAATAAGTGATATATTTATCTGTATTTTTATTAATTTAATAAGTGGTATAAGTGGATATTCGTTTTAGTCATTTATATGTATTTTTATTAATTTTATCATTTATGTTTATAAGTGATATATTTTAGTACTTGTCATAATTACAACAAAAGTTATATCAATATCTGATTATTGAAATCTCTTCTAACTATTGTCAATATGTATCAATTATAATATTCTTTCAGAAAAATATCCATTTAACCCAATAATAGACTTGCACTTGAAGAAAAAAAATTTGCATGCTTTGAAACATATGTAAACTCTTTGAAACAAATGACATTTATCAGAGTTTACTGTATTTTTACTTCATCCTTATTAATATTGTACATTTAACTTTACAACTAATCAAATATTTGATTTCAATATTTCATAACGATAATTATACACTTGTTTCAAAAAATTATGATGAAAATGATTAAAATACACCACTTATAAAAGATTAAATACCAAAATAAATAAAAAAATAAAAAAAAAATCAAAATAAATATTAGATAAAAAATAAATGATCAAAATTATTTTTAAACTTAATCATTATTATATCTGTGTTTAAAGCACAATAATAAACATAATACCGTTATTTTATTTTGTTAATCGTATATCTATGATATAGTGTATATATATAGAGAGAGAGCGAAGCATATCAATTGAGAATTAATAGTTGACCCAAAAAAAGTTTCAACTCACTTACCCATCCATTTTTAAAGAGTAAAACTCATTCAAATTGAGCTAGATATCGATTCGAAGTTTACATGCATTCAAATTGATTCCTTTTTAATGTATCTATAGTATACCATAAAAATAATTAAAAAAAATGGACATGAAAGAAAATTTTCATATTAAAAGAGTTGCAAACAAATTAAAAAAAAATATTAAAAAATATGCAGTCTACCCGCTCAGCCCGCAACCGCTTATGACGAGTTTTTAGCCTGTATTAAAATATGACTTTTTGGTTCGATACGAAAAAGCTCACAACACGTTAAAGTTGGATATAAACGGACTAGATAGCCCATTTTAACAGATAGACCTAAAAACCACCTCGAATGAACCTTAAAATTGTGTTTTGTTAAATTTTTAAGAGGAGAACAGAAGAAATCAAAATTCATTCTATAGTTCATTTTGCTATCCCTCCATTTGAAGGATTTTGTCTGTTAGTCAACGCCAATGTGAACAGTGACATGAAAATTAATTTTACGCATCATTTTCCACTTAATAATATCCACATATTTTTTATTTCATTTTTTTTATCAACAAAGTTAAACGTTAAATATTTACACCTTAGAAATTTAGGGAATTATTTTAGGACCTAATTATCTTAGTTCACAGCACTTCTTTAACGAAAAGAAAGCATATTTTGCATCTTATAACTTTTTTTAACAAAGCATCTAAGTTATAAAAAGAAAAAGTTGTAGAAGTGATTCTTATAACATAGTTTTGATGTTAAAAAAACATATAAATTGCGTGGAAAAAACTCATGCATCAATATTATTTTCTTTGGTCACACTTTGCTTGAATTTATGACTAAGTATTGGATTCCAACGAGGCTTTTTATATGTTTTTTAGGCAGTTTTTTATGTTTTATCATTCCAACCTTGTCTCATCTTGTTCACCTGAAGAAGATATATGTACCTTATTTGAGCCCATTTTCTTTGAAGTATCTATTGTAATTGATAAGTGTTTGTTTTTATTTCATTTCATAATATATGTAACTTTTTTTTTTGAATATAATATATTAATAATATATTAAATTTTTTAAAGATGAACAAAATATTGAAATGGTAATAATATATTGAATTAGTAAACTACCAACCGGCGAATTTCAATATAAACTTAATGAATTTTTGTGTTAATCATGATTAAGTTATCTAAGTCAAACATTCCTAAAATAATTTAACGATTGTGATTGATTAACAGTGTAAGAATTTTTTACACTGACAATGTATATAAATTAAATTCTTAATCTCTTTGGTCTCAAATATAAAAGAAAATGATTCAACGAAAATAAATGTATTCGGTCCAAATTTTGATTGTATACCAAACATTTTGTTAATTGGAAAGTGGAAGAATTCAAAAAGATAAAAATATTAGTTTATTTCAAAATTAAATAATCAAATTACATATTTTTATAATAAAAATATTTTACTAAATTGACTATATTATTTTTGGAAAGAAATTATTATTTAAGATCGATTGATATCAACATTTATACATAAATATATAAAGGTATAAGAATCACATCTACATTCCTCAAGTGGATTAGCCGGAGAACAAAACAAAAAAGAAACTTTGATATCACTTGATTCGATTTCTTTTTCTTTGGCCATAGTTTGTTTCTGATTTGGACAAAGTATTGGAATTTGACGATACATTTTATTATATATATAATCCCAACTTCATCTAATTATCTTCTTCACCCGAGTGGTATCATTCATGCTTCTGAATTTGTATAATATATAACTTCTTTGAGCCCCCAGTGAAAAAGAAACTTCTTCTAACCCATTTTCTCTTTGAAGCATCTATTATAATCGGTAAGTGTTTTATTATTATTATTATTATTATTATTATTATTATTATTATTATTTCATGATATATGTAACTAGTAAACTGTATCGACTGGCCAGTTTTATTTCAATCCAGTAAATTTTTTAAGAATTCTTAAAAAAGACATAAGCAATGCCTACAAGGAGATTGTTGTTATAGAACACATATTAATGTTCCTATATCATTTCTCAGTATAATATTAGCCACTATCAATTGGTTTGAAGTGTGTTATGTCCAGTTCACAAAATTAGATTATACATTATTTTATCAATACTAATATTATGTGAACTCCTTTCACACAAACCATTGGATTTACTCATCATTGCACTAACGAGTAATCAATGATTTTTCACTTAACATGTATAGCTAGTTTCATACAAGTATTTTTATTTTTTGTGCCATTCTTTCACACACAATTTTCTTGTTCTAAAACACAACATTATTTCTTTACATCAATATATCCATTTTGATTAGCTATGCATTTTGTTAGTTCTAATTTAGGGAGAACACCAACGTTTAAGGAAAAGGAAGATGGATTTTTGTATTGAACTATCAAAAGAAGGTGTCTCGAAACTTGGAGAATTCGGAGTGGAGTTTGCCACAAAGCAATTTAAATATCTAATCCAACACAAAAAAGTTATATCCAATTTGAAGGAAGAAATCGAGGAGTTGAAGGCTTTGAAACAATGGTTGCAAGGGTGGGTAGATGCAGAAAACATAAAAGGAAACGAAATTCCACCTAACGTGTCAAAATGGCTCTCTGATGTGATAGTAATTGAAGACGAGTTATATATCTTGTATGAAAATAAATTTAACAAGAACCCAAAATGCTTTGGTGGCCAGTGTCCAAATTTGATGTTGAATTACTCATTGGGTAAGAAAGCCAGTGAAAAATTAGAAGCTATTACAAGATTTAAGCAGGAAAGAACCAAACTTCAACTTATTTCCTACCCTAAAGTTCGACCATCACTTGATTTGACCTTTACAGAAGATATCAAAAGTCTTGAGTCTAGAAACAAAATGATAATGTCTGTCATAGATATATTGAAGGATGATCAGATAAAAAGGATTAGCATTTGTGGGATGGGTGGAGTGGGAAAAACCACTTTGGTGAAAGAACTCATCAAAATTGTAAAAAATAAGTTATTTGATAAAGTGGTGATGGTTGTGGTTTCCCAAAATCCCGATTATGACAAAATCCAAAGACAAATTGCTGATGGTTTAGGATTGGAATTGAAAAGGCAGGAAGTAGAAGAAAGAGGTTGGGAAATACTTCAGAGGGTGAAGGAATTAGATGATAAGAAGGTTAAGGTGTTAATTGTTCTAGATGATGTATGGAAAAAACTTAATTTTGAGTGGATGGGACTTTCTTCTCAAGATAATCAAAAGAATATAAAAATATTATTCACATCACGAGATGAAAAAGTGTGTCGAAATATGAGAAGCCAAAGTAATTTGCATATCTCTGTGTTGGTAGAGGAGGAAGCTTGGAGCCTATTTCAAGAAATGGCAGGAGATGTTATATATAAAGCTGATATAAATGCAATAGCAAGAGAGGTTGCAAGGGAATGTGGTGGATTGCCACTTGCAATTGTAACAATTGGTAGTGCACTTGGCAATGAGGAAAAGATTGGATGGGAGGTTGCACTTCAACAACTGAGAAACTCTCAATCATCATCTTTCTCAGATATGCAGGAATATGTATATTCACGTATTGAACTTAGCTTTCATTTTTTGGGTAATGACCACAAATATTTTCTTTTACTTTGTGGTTTATTTCTAGAGGACTTTGACATTCCTATTGAAAGTCTATTGCGCCATGGGGTGGGCTTAGGGTTGATTGAAGCAACTGATGCATTTTGGAAAGTAAGAAATCATGTAAATTATATGGTCAACAATTTGAAAAAATGTTTCTTATTATTAGATAGTGAAAAGCCAGGGTGTGTGAAGATTCATGATGTTGTGCGTGACGTTGTCTTAAAGATTTCTTCTAGAGATGAACGTGGAATTTTGGTGCAGAGTACTACTGAATTAAATAAGGTGAAACAACAAGTAAAATGGCTTAGAATGTCACTTATTTTGGATGAGGAGATTCAATTAGAAAACAGTCTAGAATGTCCAACACTTGAACTTTTACAAGTGCAATCACAAAGTGAAGAAAAAAATATGATTTCGTGGCCAGAGAATTTCATCCATGGTTTGAGTAAACTCAAAGTTTTATATTTTCAAGAATTGTACATTCCAAAAATGTCATCTCATTTTCACACTTCTGTCAACCTTCACACATTACAACTAGAAGGGTGTGATGTTGGTGATATATCTATAATTGGTAGGGAGGTTAAGAAACTAGAAATTCTAAGCTTTGCCAACTCAAATATTGAAGAACTTCCACTTCAAATTGGTAACTTAGGATTACTCAAATTATTGGATTTGACAGGATGTGATTGTCTTAATTTTATTTCACCTAATGTCTTAGCAAGGTTGACACAATTGGAAGAGCTTTATTTTAGGGTAAAAAACTTTCCTTGGTTGATAAACAAAGAAGTTATCAAAGAGCTAATGAATCTTTTTTCTCGGTTGAAGGTTCTTGAAATCAAATGGATGGTAAATATTTCATCTCATGATGTAATATTCAAAAACCTAGAAAAATTTTGGGTTTATATAGTTCCTTATAATTTTTATAATTTTCATAAAGTGTGTCGTGGATATTTAGAGTCAAATATAGTACATTTAAAAGCTTTAGATTACAACTCTATTAAGAATAGCATGGTGACCATGCAATTGGTCAAGAAATGTGAAATTCTCATATTAGAGAAAGTGAAGGACTTGAAAAGTGTCATACATGAATTAGATGAAATTGGACTCCATTGCATCAAAGATTTAAGGGTTGATTATTGCCCTAATTTTGAGTGTGTTATAGATTCCAATCCTCCTCGGTGTGCCTTACCACTAATCAAATCATTGTCTCTAGAGAATCTTTTTGACTTGAAGGAAATAATTCGTGCACCAGTTTATTCTGAAACCAACAAATCAACGACCGAGTTCTCAAATTTAGAGATATTGGAGTTGAAGTTACTAAAAAATCTAATTGGCTTCAGTAACAACATTTATTTGAATCAGTCAATTCAAATTCATCAGGTAAGTAACTTATTTTTGTTAGTTATTTACATTTTATTTTTATTTTATTCTTTTTCATTCAAATTTGAGGCCTCCAAATCCACATTTAAATTCATCATGATTTTTTTTATTAAAAAAAGAGATGATAAATATCATCGTCAACTCAAACATACTTATCTATAATGACAACAAAGGAATTAAGTATATGAGTTTAAAAATATTTCCTTTTATTATGTGTTCAGGGATTGAGTTTGACCACTAAATTAACTGATTCAACAAACATTGAGGATGACTCATCAATTAGTGCCAAATTATTTTCATCTAATTGGATGAAACAATTCCCAAAATTGGAAACAGTGTTATTACAAGATTGTTATTCCATAAAGATTATATTTGACTTGGAAGGACATTTGGATTTTAGTAGTGATATACAAGATTTTTTGTTTCCTCAGCTACAAAAATTGGAGATATTAGCCCTGGATAACTTGTTATATGTGTGGGGTAATGTTTCAAGTTGTGTTCAAGGCTTTCAGAATTTGAGATTTCTTATAATCTCAAATTGTAACTCTTTAAAACATGTATTTCCTTCCAACATTGTTGAAGCAATTATAAATCTTGAGGTATTGAAAATAAGCTCTTGCACAAAGATTGAAAATATAGTGATTTGTAGCAGAAATGCTAAAGAGGGTGATAATAAAGGACATGTGACAACTATTAGGTTCAATAAACTATGTTATTTATCACTTTCACATCTTCCAAATCTTGTAAGTATTTGTTCTGATTCTTTTGATTCAGAATATCCATCTTTAAGAGAATTTAAAATTTATGAGTGTCCTTTGTTGGAAATATCTTTACTATCAACTCATATCCATGCAAATCAAGAAAACGACTTCAGCAATGTCACCTCTTCAACAATTACAAAAGATGACAAATCAAGCTCTTTTATTTGTCCCCCTACAAGATGCATGTCATTTCTACATAAGAGAAATAAGAGAATTAATAAGGTATGTAATTTCATTACATATACTTTTAAGCATTATGCATGTTGTTGTCTCTCATTCTATATAATATATATTGAGATGAGACATTCCCTTCAATATGTTTTATATAATAGTAAAAGTATTATTTAAGAAAATATTGTGTTAGCAGGAAATATTAGTAACACGAGCATTGGAGGATCATATACCATCCATATTTGAAAAGAAGACCAAGAAAGGAAAAAGTCATATGCCTATTCTAGAAGAGCTTAACATAGTAAAATGTGATTTGTTGGATGCAATATTTTATTTTGAAGAAAAGTTCAATTTGGTTGTTCCATCACATATGAAAACAATCAAAATTGAAAATTGTGACAAGTTAAAGATCATTGTGACTAGAAGAGAAGACATGATAAACTATTTTACTCAATTAAAGTCTCTTCACTTTAAAAAGCTTCCAAATCTTGTGAGATTTTGTTCTTATGAAAGATATGAGTCTCGGAACAAACAACAAGACATGGTGAGTAGTAAAACTATTTACCACTATTTTTGTATTTTTTTTCCGGCTCAAATATATAGATAAAATGTAATAGGTACAAAATAATTTAATATATATATTAAAAGAAACTCGGTTGTTATTTTATTGTTTTATTTGGATTTATATTATAACTAAATATATACTAAATAAATTAGAAAATTGATTTTCTTTTTAAAATTTTGTAGGGTGAACATGAGGGAGATTATAGAAGAATAATATGGCATCCACTCATAGATGAATCCTTGTTTCCAAACTTGACTTATTTGCGTCTAGAAGCTTGCAACAAAATCAACATTCTATTCTCTCATTTATCACTAAGTAGTCTTGAGCATCTTGAAAAGTTAGAAATATATAATTGTAACAACATGCAAGAGATAATATCTCATCAAGAAGAGATAGAAGAAAGTTCAAGTAATAAGATTACATTCCCAAATTTAAAAAATCTACTTCTTGACACGCTACCCCAACTTAAGGCATTTTGCCTAGGTTCCTATAAATTCTATTTTCCATCGTTGCAAATAGTGATAATTATAAATTGTCCCAATATGGAAGTTTTTTCAAGAGGGTTTTTGAACACACCTAAGCTTGAGACTGTCACTTTGGCAATTCGATCATTCCACAGAGACTATATACATATGAGCAACATCAATGTCATTATACAAGGATTTAAAGAATTTGTACGTATATCGCATATTATATATATATATATATATATATATATATATATATATATATATATATGTTTCATTAATTAATAACTTTATTTTGACTACAAATGTATGGTAATAGTTTGAAAAAATACATTAATGTATGCTTCACAGGTGGCATCACAAGGATCCAAGATGTTGAGATGGAGCATGTATCATAATAAAGAATACTTGATCCAAAACTCAAAAATAGATATCATAGCGTTTCGTGAACTTTTGTTTCTTGTTCCGTTCAATGAGTTACAAATGCTTCAACATGTGATAGAACTCAGTGTAAGTAAATGTGATTCACTAGTTGAGGTGTTTGAATCAAGAGGAGAATGTACAAGAGAAAGGAATGACATCACACATTATCAGCTACGAAATATGACATTGGATAATTTGCCAGTTTTGAGTCACATATGGAAAGACAATATTACAGAGGTTGTAAGCTTTCGGAACCTAACAAATATTTATGTTTCATTTTGTGACAATTTGAAGAGTTTGTTCTCCCATTCAATTTCTATAAACCTTGTGCAACTTCAAAAACTAACAGTTATAAGTTGTAAAATGATGGAGGAGATAGTTACAAAGGAAAACAAAAATACTAAAAAAGGCAACATACTCAAGACTTTATTTCCTAAGTTGGAGGAATTGATACTTATGTGTCTTCCTAACTTGGAATGTGTTTATTCTGGAGTTTATGACTATGATATTCCATTGTACACTATTGAAGAAGAGAAAGACATGAATTGCAATAATAATAATAAGATCGAAGTTTCATTTGTAGAATTAAAGGTGTTACAATTTAAACAAGTGCCAAAGCTCAAGTGTTTTTGTTCGGGAGTTTACGACTATGATATCATGATGTCTCCAATTATGAAAACATTCCCACAAAGAAATGTTCTTATAAAAACACCCAACCTTCATAGACTAATATGGGAGTCTAAAGATGTGCCCACACATGGAGATCTTAATTTAACAATACATTATCTTCAAAATTCAGAGAAATACAAGGTACAGACACACACATTGATCATTATATGGAATTTTGAATATAAAATAGATTACATTTATGTATGTTGTGTGTAGGTGGAGTTGCAAAAATTAGAGACATTTAGAGATATCAATGAAGAGCTAGTTGGCTACATGAAAAGCGTAGCAAAACTTGAAATTGTATATTGTCACAAGCTATTGAATTGCATACCATCCAACATGATGCACTTATTCTCACATTTGAAGGTTCTCTGTGTGGAAGTATGTGAGTACTTAGAAGAGATATTTGGATCAAATGATAGTATGCTGCATTATCAATTAGATGAGATAATTTTGTTTTTGCTGCCAAAACTGAAGCACATTTGGAAAAATCATGATCACATATTAGGCTTTAAGGATTTGACAAAAATATACATACAAAAATGTGATGATTTGAGATGTGTGTTTCCGGATGTTTCCATGGCCACAAGCCTTCCAAACTTGCAATATCTTATAGTTTCTGAGTGCGAGAAGATGGAGGAGATAATAAGGAATAATAATAATTGTAATCCTATTACAAAGAAGATCATAGTCCGATCTTTGAATGATATTATACTAGATAAGCTTCCAAGACTCAAATGTTTCGGTGGAAGCTCTTTCCTTTCCTATGTTGAGCTGCCAGAGGTTAGATACATAACCATTACAGATTGTCCAGAGATGAAGATCTTTTGGTACGATGGAATCTTATACACACCATATCTTCATAAGATTTATATGGACAATACTATATTTGACAAAAATCAAGATTTGAATGAAGTGATACAAGAATCCAGTTAAATGCCTCATAAGAAACTACAAAAGTTAGTGTGTGTGTGTGTATATATATATATATATATATATATATATATATAATTTAGTATTCTTGTAATTTTTTTTTGTTTCATAGTTTTTATCTCTCTTACTTTTACCGTTTCATTACAGATGACTGAAAACATTCCAGGGGTCGTCGCACTCGTGGTCGGCAGTTGAATTAAGGAGGTTAGGCCGCCCCCGCCACGGCTACTGATCAAGGTGAGCGGTCTATTCTCTTGATATCTTGTCTTTACTATACTCTTTGTTTTCCTCTTCTAAATCTATTCTTGATTCTTAATATTTTCATGATGTTCTCCATTTGTTGTAAGAGAAACATGGTCTGCATCTTAATATTTTTAGCACAGGGTTAACTGAAATTCGTATTTGCACTTGATCATATTAATTAGTGATACTTGTATAATTACATTAAGGTTAGATTTGTCCTATTGAGTAATAATATATATTAGATATTAAAAGTACTTTTTGTATGGTTTCCTGCAGGTTGATAGTTCAAATCCAAATTCAATGTTGGTTACATTCTTAAGGATTTTAGTTGTGATAACATAATTAAGGAACTTGGTTTAGTTGTACTTGTAATCCTAACCAGGGTTTTAAGTTGAGCATTTGAGATGTGTGTAAAAGATATTTATTTGATATTTGAATTTGAAAATTTCAATGAATTTAATATTACATACTTAGTTATGTTCGATTTTACATGTCTCAATATCAATATCAATATCACAATTGTCTAAGAATACTACAAATTGGAGATAAATTTCAAAAAATTAGAGTTGTACATGGAAAATGACAATTATCTTGATGTTCCCATCATCGGCTGTTTAATGACTTTGAGAGATTCATTGCTTTATGAATCTTTTTCTTTTCTTTTTGAAGAATAAAATTTGATAAGTGACTATATTTATTCACAAAACCTTTGGCTTTGTTTTGATAATCAGTGCTAGTGAGGTTTTTTTTCTTCATAAATGCCAAGGTTGTTTTTAAAAAAGATTTAAATTTTAATTAGTTGTATTTGATGTTCTTGAGATTAATTGTCCTTACAAATAAGGAAGACAACACAATCCGCACTCACGGATATCTACTTGAAACCATCCTGATTTGAACGAAGAAAATTCACTTTGATTGGATGCGGGTGCGGATTTTTTTCGAAATTAAAACTCGGGAGCGGAAATAGATTTGGGATGTTGATGTCAACGTCTACTCTGTTAGTAATATTAATTTCATTTTTAAATTTTATATACATGTATATATTTAATTTTTTTTAATATTAAAAATTATAATCTTCTCTATGAAAAATATGACTTTAATATTTATTTAATTTAATTATTGTACAATAATAATTATTATTTTATTATATTAATAATAATAAATATAAATTTTAAATTTATTATTTTATATATATATATATATATATATATATATATATATATATATATATATATATATATATATATATATATATGAATGGATACGGATGCGAACGGATATATGACTTAGATTTCACATATGATGAAAATAAAAATAGGTGCGAGTTTTTTTCCAATCAATCATGCCGAGGTGAAAGAAGTAAAATCTATCTCCACCCCGCCCTGTTGTCATTCCTACTTACAAGGATGGCTAATGTCTAAAGTTATATGCTCTTATTTATATGTATGTTTTTTGTCTTTCTAATTTTGGGTAAGTTTCTCCTAAGTATTGTCACTACGATCCTAAATTTATTTATATATTTATTCCTTGTGCTGTCCTTTTATTTATTTTCTATTTTCTAATTATAATATATATATATATATATAACACTTAGGCACATGTTTCTAGTTTTTTACTTTAGTATTTTAAAAAGTTCTTTATAGATTAAAATAATTTTTTAGCTTGTTTCTAAACTTTGGGTCGAAATTGAATTATAATTTTATTATTTATATTTTGACCCCTGCTCGTTCTATAGGCCATAACTTGAGCTCTAGATATTAGATTGAAGCATGCGAGCAGTCGTTGAAAAGCTAAAAATCAGAGCTACAACTTTTATGTTGGAATAAAAGCCCAATGCCGAACTTTACTGAGCCTAAATTGCAGATTTCGTAATCTGAACTTTTGTAATAATTTTAAATAGCGGGCCACTTGTTTTTTAAGCCCAAAATCGAGTACTATATATTTGGGAATTTCTTTCATTTCTTAGACATTGCATTGTTTTTGGATTAAGAACCAGAAAACTATATAAACACTTTTTTAATTTCATGGAATGCTAATTTCATAAGATTAATCCACGAGTTCAGAGTTTCATCAACACCTGGAGATTCAGGTTACACTGTCAATTTCGCTTTATGATTCTATTTCTATTTATTTGATTATATTGATATTCTGATTGCTTAAATTGAATTTCAATAGAATCGATTAAATTCATTTGACATAATTTGGTTTCAGTTTCTAATTTAATTGAATTATAATTTTGCGACGCTTGATCGTTAATTGTAATATTTTGATGATTGTGATGCTTAATCCAGTCAACGAAACCGAATTCACATAGGATTGATTATGCTTGTTTGATCAATTCTATAGTCAAATAAGAATAGAATCACGAATTAGAAATTAAACTCATTGATAGAATCTGTGATAGGTCTGAAACTCGAATAAGTAGATTAATCATTTTGCTCATCTGTTAAAACTATGAAAAATTATACAAACCCCCCTTTTCGAATTTCAACTCTCAATTCGGCTAATATTATTATATCAAAAGTCTTTGCGAAACGACTCGAGTTATTACCTCTAATTACATTTTATCAATTGTATTTGACCCGTGTGCGACAGCGGATCATAGATCAACTTTCATATGTTTACTTTTAAAAAAAGTTTTCATATGTTTAAATTAGTTCAAGAACTTATTTATAAACTGCAAATTAGTTTATGGATCTATTTATATAATATATCCTAGATCAATATTTAAAAAATAAAATAGTTCAAGTACTTATTTACATTTTTTCAGTTGAGTGACCTATATTAAAAATTTCTAAATAGTTCAAGGACTTGCATATTAATTAAACCTTTTATTATATATTTATTTAGTTTTTAGAGAATTTGTTTTTTGTTTCTTATGTTAAGTCAACTCATGTGAATGATTTTAATATTCAAATGTTTTTTTCAAATATATTTAGAACATTATGAATATTCTCCTATAAAAGTTTATATTTTTTTAACGAAGAGTAAATTTAATGTAAATATTTCAAGTGCAAAAAACTCAAGAAATAACACATGAAGTGTGCCACCATTCAATTATTTGTTCCTTTGTTGAATGATAATTCCAATTTCATTTACATCAAACCCTAATCCATAAATTTTACCAATTTATTTATTTTCGGTATCATATGTTCATATCTCTTGTTTCTCGTAGTCTTTTTCAATGATTCTATAGCTTAAATTGAGTTTTAGGATGTGGTTTTTCACCTCAGTTTGGAAACGTGTGACTTTGAGTTGCATAGTGTGAGATATCGTATTCTCCAGCAAAACACGATTTCCCTTCAATTTATAAATTTTCAACCTAGAAAGATCCTAAAGTTATTCACGACAAAGAGTTTAATATCTGAATCTTTGTTCACACTATGATTCTTAAAAAAAAATTGTATCGAACCAAAATAGTATAAGATAGTAAATGAACATTAGTTTGCATTGTGATGCGTGAATTTTTTCGTGGTTATAGATATTAAATACCGCAAAAAGAATTTTGATTTGACACAGAAGATTTCATGTATCATAGTGCAAATTAGAGTTTATTTATTGTCTAATACTAAAGACCACATAAGATTTTTCACGTATATAATTATGGTTCACTTATTGTCGTATGAGTGTTGTGGACAACTTAAATCAAACAAATGACCTTATGGTTCACTTATTGTCGTATGAGTGTTGTGGACAACTTAAACCAAACAAATGACCGTTTGATCGAACTTGATTAGTTGTATTTGTAGTAAAGACAACTAAGATCAATGATCAAATAAGATTAGTCGTATAAGTGTTACAAACAACTTAGATCGAAAAAGATTAATTATGTGAATGTGAGGAACAACTGAGATCATAGAACCAACTATTGAATCAAAGTAGATTAATTGTATCAGTGTGATAGACAACTTAGATCAGAGAATCAAATTGGATTAGTCGTATGAGATGTGCATACTACTTAGATCCAATAATCGACTGTTTTAACCTTTATATAATTTTTTTTATCATAATACAATCAAACTTTGTAGTTACACTCTATGTAAATGAAATTTGTCAATTAGGGTTTGATGTAAATGAAATTGAAATTATCATTCAATAAAGGAACCAATAGTTGAATGGTGGCACACTCTATGTGTTATTTCTTGAGTTTTTTACTCTTGAAAATTTTATATTAAATTTATTACTTGTTAAAAACTTCTAAATTTTTATGAAAAAATATAAACACAAACATCTTCCTTGATGAGTTGGTTAAATCTATCTTCCTAAGGACATGGTTCGATTAACATACTGAGAATTCTTTTAACGCAACTTGAACCCAACCGTAAATATATCGTTGTGATTATGTGTTCCATGCAACGAATTGTCCAATTTTAATTGGTGGCACATGGATAACATACTGAGAATTCTTTTAATGCAACTTGAACCCCACCCGCATTGCGCGGATATATTTTTATTTATTTAATTTAAGTGAATTTAAATATATATATATATATATATATATATATATATATATGAAGTTTTATGTCCCAATTTAGTATTTATATCAATAATATATATACGATTGTACCAATATAATTCATAGAATAGAAGTACCGATGTTAGACAAATGACTTGAATAAATAAAGTAACGTATTAATATTGAGATCGATAGATATGTCAAATGTTGAAGTAATGTATTTGATAATTGAAATTAAGAGATAGACTCAATTGATATACAATTGAGTTACAAAATGTATTACTTTATTGCTGAAACTAAAAATGATTAAAGTGAAATAGTTGAAATACAATCATCTTGTATTTTACTTTATTACTTTATTAGTTTTTTTTGTTTTCTCACTCGATCATTTGAACCATCTATCTTTGTGGTATTTGTGAAATATTTTATTTTAAATCGGATATATTAGAATTTTAATTTACAAACATTCAAACTATTATTAACATTAATAGAGTAATCATAATCATTAACACTTTGGTTTCAAAACCGAAATCGAAAATTTATAACAATTCCGTTACAAAATATTAATTGTCAAACAATTATAAGTATACATCAAATACAAATAATTGCAAATGAATTGCTTTAATTTCATGTCAATTAACACTATAAAACAATAAATTTAATTTAAATAATTTCAGTAAAATAAAACGGAACAAAATTCAAAAAAACGTGACTTTTTCCATCATTTCTAAATATTTATATACTATATATATTTACCAATATTCAAAGTAGAAAATCAAATATAAATATTTT